>JANIJG010004770.1:51605-66075 GCA_024611175.1 Megaceryle torquata | reverse complement strand
GAACAGAGGGAGGGAGGGAGGGAGGAGCGGGGAGCCGATACTGACCTTCTGCAAGATGTTTGTAGGATTGAACTCCAAATAACGTATGACACTCAGTTTCAGAACTTTTCCTTTATGTCGAAATAAACCTTTTTGGATTTTAACTGAATAAAATTTGATTGCAAATCATTCATGAAAACAGTGTGCTCCCTAATAAGTTTTTGGGATTTCTGGTCTGATCATGAAGTCCATTAACATTCTGAAAGTAAGGAAATGAGGAGCCAAAAAACTCTTATTTGCACAATATATGCAATGAAACGGTCGAATTCTCTCTTGAATTGTGTGTATGCCTAAAATGTGGATAACTGGTCAATGACAATTGATTTGTATGTATATTACATTCAGATTTAAGTGATATTTTGTGAGAAGTTCTATTGATATATTAAACGGGCAAATCTAGAAAGATTCAAACTTAAAAAATATTTTTGATTTACTAACATTTTGTTGGTTTAAATGCTTAAACAAAAATCTGATGCCACCTTTTGACAAGTAGTCATGTTTACTAATCCCTATCTTCGGGTGCATCGCAGCAAGTTTTTATTTTTAATTTTGTAGACGTTTCCAAGGGAGTAAATAGACTTTTCGTTTAGAAACTAATTCCTGTACTTTAGGAAGAAATAAAATATATAAATAGCACTAAAAATACCTCAAATTTTTTCATTATATAGAAGCATTTATTGGCATTATTGACATCAACAAGTTTAATTGTAAACTTCCTTTTCTCTCCTGTGGCTTCTGCTCAGAACTGCTCATTGTTCTGTGGCTGACGAGACAAGGCGTCATAACCATGTTCCTAGAGGCTTTATTTCAAAAGTTGTAATGCTTTATTTACAGCTTCTACAGAATACATTCAGAACTTTGTTGGTTTTTTGTTTTGTTTTGATTTTGTTTTGGTTTTAACCAGAGATTCTAGTGACAACAGACAACTGAACAAGCAGATAGATTTGGGTTCCTTAGACCTGTTATTGTCAGTCTCTGAGGGAAGAGACTTTGACATTATCTGGTATGAAGAAATCCAAAATAGTGTATAAGACTGTTATTAGTCTTTTTTTGAAGTGCCTGATAACATTTATGGGCCAACGGATGTGATTAAACACATTTTAATGCCAGAAAGTACAGATGGGACCAAACCAGAACATGGAATTCAAATCGACCTGAGGTTTGAAACCAGATCTAAATCCAGCTTTTTTTTGGCTTGGACCTATCTCTACCAGAAACTTGTTTTATGAACTCACTGTAAAAGGGTTTATTGAAAGCATTGAAACGTGGAGCAGAAGGAGAGATGTAATTTTCTTCAAGATGACTGAAAGTTCTCATACAGCTAATGTTTTAGAAATAGTGCAAATATCAAGAAGTGCTTCCTTGCTACAAATGCTGAATGTTGGAGCTTCAGTTACAAATAAATACAAAAAAAAAAAAAAAAAAAAAGGAAAGAAATAAAATTAAAAAAAAAAAGGAAAAAAAAGAAACTAGAAGCAAGCAAGTAAATTAGCTGAGTTTGTGGAACGTGTGGGAGGGCCTTCCGAATAAGCGATTTACTCAGCCAAACATTTTATAACAGAACTATTCCTTGGAATTTTTATGCTTGGGAAAGTAGTTGTTAAACATTCCAAAAAGTGCTGGCACTTACAAAACAACAACAAAAAAATAATCAGCAAGGCAGTATAAAATATTGGGTTTGGGTGGCTATCTTCATACATAAACATTGTCATGTTTTGGAATGTTCTTTCTATCTAAGGGCCTGTTAGAAGGTGTAAAGAATTTTGTTTTCTTCAGTACCTAATCGTTTTCCATCTTATGATTTGTGTGTGTGTGTGTTGTACAGCAGTATAATTTTTCACTTATTTATTCCATCGGTAGTTATGGTTTGTACAATGTACAATGGTTTCATTAAAAAAAAAAAATAAAAGAAAAAAAATCACAACATGAATCTGTGTGAATAATTTTTACCAAGAACCTTAATCTCAGTTTGTTTGTTTGTTTTTAATTTACAACAATAAATTTCTTATTTTATAAATGGTATTTTTAAATGTGCATTCTATGGTGCTGTCTCATTTGGTAACATGTAAAATGATTCACCTTTGAGTGGACCAAAGGTGTCTTGATATTGCAGCAAGACACTGAGCGGGGTGGGGGCAGTTTGTGGTTGTTGTAACAACAACAAGCAAATAGATATGACCGCTGTAATTACAGCAACCTGCGGAATAACTTGGTAATTTGAGGTGCTTATTTGTTGGCTTGCTATTTGGCTAATGTGTTGTGGTAACTTAAATTGGAGGGAGGAGGGCATGCTTCAGTCTGGAAACGTGCTGGCGTCTGATGCTTGTGAGGGTAAAGCTTCTGAAGAGTTTCGGAAAGATTCTTTACATTCAAGATGGATATAAAGTGTCCTGCTTATTTTTAGCGTTCTTTGTGCTCTGTCCAAAGTAGCCTGCAGTTTCACAGGCAGCTGAACCGGTCTGCTGGCTCAGCGCTACCCGAAGGGTGAGCCACAGCCAGCTTTCTGTCTCCCAGCTTGGTTTTGTTGCCTCCCTTGAACTTGCTGGGGTGCTTACAGCATCCTCTCATTAAATTTGTTAACCTGGGAAGAAAACGACCCTGGTTTAGTTAGGGACTTTTTTGTCTTCTCTGGATTAGTGAATTAAATCAGCAGACATATATAAGGGAATTATATATATAGGGTGGAACTGGAGAGAGAGAAGAGAGGTAAAAATGAGGATGTAATTCAAGAGGGGTCCCAGAAGGAAAGGCCTCTGAACAGGTAAGGCTTGTGCTGGTGAAGGGTGAAGGAGGGAGCGACAGCCCAGCCTAGCAGCAGAGTATGGCCCTGGGGTTTAACACCTGGGAGCAGGGCTGGCAGAGGAGCCAGCGGAGTGGCCACAGGATGGCCTGCAGTCAGCCCGTGACTAAGACTACTTGTGCCTCTCCAGAGGGAATGCTTATCTTCCCGTCTAGATGGAGGATGATAATCTCTCACCGCTAAGTGTTGGGGAGTACACTGCGGGTAGGTTTTTAAACAGCCTCTCCATTCAGTGTGTGTTACCTGTGCCAAGGAACGGCCTGAAAACCAGCGCTGTTGAAGGAACATCATCAGAAGATGCTGTCCTACGTGTCACCCTGCTCTGCAGATTGCTCTAAAGAAACAAAAAGAATGAAAGATGCTGCTCTGTCCCCTTAGCATTTTCCCTCTGCCTCCTGCAATTCCTTACTGGGGAGGAGGAGAAGGGCTCGGGGAGCCTTGACCTGTTGCTGATCACCTAAACGCTGATCTTAAAAAGGCAAGCCGAGGTCTGTCTCCAAAATACCTGGATTTGTTGAAAGGGATGCCGCTGTCCTTCCATCTGCAGTACTTGCACTGACGATGAGTAGAGGAGAACACCCGGAACGGCGTCAAGTATTAGTCATAGCTTAAGATCGCTACCTGTCTTTTCTAAAGAATCTCACTGATATGTGATGCTGATGAAGAACTGAATGTTAGTCTTGATTTGTAAAGATTTCTAACAGAGCCCTTGCGTGATGTGACCGTGTCTTGCTGCTCCTTTCAAGTGTAGGGAAATACTTGACCTACCTCTCCTCTCTGAAATGCAGCGATCTGTCTTGATTTCCTGCTCTCCAGGGGAGAATAATTGTGATACTATAGGAACGCCTCTTCCTTCCATGCCCAAGACTTGCTATCACTGTCTCTTGAGTTTCCCTTGATCTTATTTCTGGTTTTACAGAGCAGAAGTAGCAGAAATGTGGCAACGTAGTGTTTGGGGTTTTTCCCTCCTGAAGATGACTTTGTAGAAAAGCCTGTTTGGTGTTTGTTTGTTTTCTTTCTTTTTTTTCAAGTAGGAGGCCCTAGGAGTGAAAGAATACCAACAATTTACTTTGAGTGCTTTGGAGTATGCCACCTAGAATACAACTGCTCTCTTGGTGCTGGAGGTTTGTTCTAAGGCCAAACTAGAGATCTTTTTCTCTTGACTTCTTATGTACGTACACATGTGTGTGGGGGGGTTGTGCTGCTGTTCTCTCCCCAGAATCTACTGGCCCTATTGCTGTGCTTTCATGTTGACCTACAGGATCCATTGCTGGCTTTATGCTTTTGAGAAGGAGGAAATCAGATCTTTACTTCCCCTGGAACAGTTGTGCTTATTTCACGCACGCCACCGAGCAGGTACGTGGATTAGGTATGAGCTGGCAGTGGAAGCTCCGTGTCCCAACCTTTTCTCTTTGACTGCAGGCTGATGTCTCCAGCCGTGCTCGCAGCCTACTTGCTGCACATCTCCGCCTACTTCTGTAGCTGCTCTGGTTCCTTGCAGACTGCTTCTAAGCAATTTACTATAGTAAACCCAGTTTTAAATCTATTAAATATTTCTAGCACAATTGCCATCTCATCAACATTCTTAAACCAGTTCTGGGCTGCATCTTCTCATGTTCCTAAGAGTCCCTTAAGCTTAGGGGTGTTTTTCTGAGGACCCATGGTTAGCTCTCCACACCATCCTGCTGGGAGGAAGCTTCATGCTGGATCCTTTAACCCACTGCAGGAGGAGTGGGGAGAGGGCAGCAGTAGCGTGGCACTGGAGCCTTATGGCAGCGATTCCCCGTCCTCAGTGGGGCTGGTGGTGAGGAGAGGTGGCTGGCCGCACTGCGGGGCAGTTTCATTATTGCCTGTGGTGGAAGGAGAAGGGTAAAACGCGATGGGTGTCATGGCCAAGGACAGTCTGGTTCTGGGTGTGTGGGAGGAGGGGGGATGGTGCTGCCCTTTCCTCTGAAGGAGCTTCTCTTGTAACTAAAGGGCAGTGGAGCAAGAGGAAGCAGCCTCCATGGCGATGGCGGGCTGCAGCTTTCGCTGAGGGGAAAACACCCTCAGGCGTGTTCTCCAAGGGCCTTCGGGGGGAGTGCTGGCGGCCTGGGGTTCTCCCTGAAGGGACAGTGCCTCATAGGCAGCTGGGGGCCGCGTCGAGGAAAAGTGGCCGCGGCAGGAAGCGCCCTTCACCGAGGGCAGGGGCCGCGGGCTTGCAGCCCGGACTCGCTCCCGCTGAGGCGGCGGCAGAGGCGGGAGCGGGGAGGGCACAGGCCGCAGGGGAGGGGCGGCGGCGAACGCTCCGGCGCCTTTAAGCGGCGCGGGGCGGGGCGGCGGGGGCTGGCCCGGGGCGGAGCAGGGAGGTGGCGGCGCAGAGCGGGCGGCGGGCTCGGCCGGCGGCTGGCGGCAGCGGGGCCATGGCCGCCGACGTGTTCATGCGGCCGGCGCGGCTCCTCGGGGCGGTGGGGCCGCTGTCCCCCCGTACGGAGCCTGATGAAGACTCGTCGGACACGGACGACGGGGGCACCTCACCGGGCGGAGGGCGGCGGTGCGGGCCGCGGCGGGGGCAGCCCCCGGGCCCCCAGATCATCCACTCGGGCCACTTCATGGTCTCGTCACCGCACAGCGAGCACCCGCCTAAGAAGGGCTACGACTTCGACACTGTTAACGAGCAGACCTGCCAGACCTACCAGTTCGGGGCGGCCCGGGGCGGCGGCGGCGCCGGGGGCCGCCTCAGCATCGACGCCTCCCTCACGAAGCTCTTCGAGTGCATGTCCCTGGCCTACAGGTACCGGCCGCCGCCCTTGGGCCGGGGGCGGTGCGGAGGGGCCGAACGGCTCCCGGAGTGAGTCACGGCCGCGGGGAAAGCCCCAGCTGGATGGCGGCGGCGGAGGGGGGGGGGACCTGAGACCCGAGGGCGCGGGGAAGAGGGGGGACGGACACGATACGAGGCCGGAGGCGATCGGCCGGGGCACCCCCGGGGCTGTGGGAGCAGCTGAACGTCGCCGTTTGGCGGTGATATTCTCCCCTCATCCCGCCCCACGCGTGGGTGTTCGTGTCGCTTTTGTTTTACTGAACTTTGGGATCCTTGCGGGCACTTCTCTGTAGGCCTGAGAGCACGGCGGCAGCGCGTCGCCCCGGCCCTCGGTTTTGGGTGAGCGGAGGGGTTGTCACTGCGGCTTCGCCCAGCCTGGGAGGGGAGGAGAGGAGATAAGAGGGAGAGGAGGTCGGGTTGAGTGTGCGAGGCGGCGAAGTAGGAGCTCATCCCCCGCGTGGGAGTGCAGCCGCCTCTGCAGACTCTTCGTGGCACTGGGAAATGCTCAGGACCTCCCTCTCAGGCTTAGAGTCAGTGGAAACATCTAGTGCTGAAGGGTCCCTGGAGAAATCCTTAAAGGGCAAAGTAAACGTCTGTGCCGCGGTCTGTGTGAAAACCGGCCAACTCTTTCTTTCTTTTTTTTTTTTTCCTTCAAAATTTTATTTTTATAACAAACTCACGAAAGCGGGATCTGTCATTGTTTCCTTTGTTCCGGTGGTTGCAGCTGGTGGTAGCACTTCCTGGGTTTATCTGCACCTTTTGCTCAGACTTCAGTTTTGCTTTTCATCTCTTTAATAGCCACATTTACCCCCCCTTTGTCTGTCATCCAAAATGGAGGCAGAGCTATGGAATAGAAGTGTTCTGAAAAGATGTGTGCCTGCTCGAGTCTTTTGTTCCGTGGGATAGAGCAGAAATTGGATCCAATCGGATGTTCGCTGTTGAGCGTATTTTGGAAGTTGATTAAGAGGAAGGATGGAAAATGCTTCTGAGCGTATCAATGGATATTCTTATTGTTGTTTATAGGAACCATATTAGCCTGCTAAAAGGAAATTAACTTTGCCCACCCTAAATTCCTCTATTTAAGTATTGCTCAAATATGAGGAAACAACAGAACTATCTGTTCTGTACAGTTAGCGAGAAAATGTAACGTAAAAAAACCCAAACCTTATTTTGATAATTTTTATCAAGTAAGTTATTAGTTACAGGCAAGACAGCAAATCTTAGATAAGGTGTCTGGACAATGGATATGAATTCTTTGCATGTACAAAAGAAATACAAATGTAGAAGTTAACTAAATAATAACCAGTTTGCCTTTATTGTATAAGGTGAGATGAACACGCAGAGGAACCCCAAGTATTATGAGGGACAGAATTAGACTTCTCGTGTGTCTTCTCATTGGCCTCTGTCAGCTTTATTTTCTGTTGTGCTTCCACTAGTATATCCTTGGGATTTTGAAACTGAGGATCACGTCTAACGCAAAGGAATAATTCTGTGATATTCAATTGACAATACCGAACTCTGGTATGATGCAGAAATTGAGCACTAAATCTGTATTAGCAGAAATAATTTTATCCTGCTTGTTGGTGGTAGTATGAGGCAAGGTGCAGAAAACATCATCTTAGAGCCTACCAAAGAGAAGTGTATTCTGAATACTTCTGTACTTGATACCTTAAGGTTTGCTTAGTTGCAACCGTGGAACATCCTGCTCGGACTCAGCCTGCTGACTCAATGGCTTTGTGAGAAGTTTTAAAAATCTAACAAACTGATTGTAAACTTGGGTCTGAAAATGATTCAGATGATTTTGGAAAGTCTGATTTGGGGTGATGGATGCGAGTATGAGATGAGGAGTCATCACAGTTTAACAAATGATGGATGAAGCAGGTCGGTCGAACCTCTCTACCTTAGAAGGAGTCTCTCTGTCCATCTCCTCAGGGAACATATGATGCTCGGGTGAACAGCAACTGCCTTTTGTGCTCTGCTTCAAGTTAGACTTGAACTTTTTTTGGCTTATGGGGCTATTTTTATTGCTGTTGCCTCAGCTGTTATCTTTCCCATTATTGTCTGTCCGATCTACTGCTGACAAAACATGCAGATTCTGTGTTTACATTTTTCATACTGCCTTTGCTGGATAGAAATTTGATGCAGAAAAGAACCGGGGGATGTGGAAACCAACACCAAAACCTGTAAACCAAAAAGATGAAGAAGTATGGTTTTGGCTTTGTGGCTGTTTCAGAACCAGCAGTGAGGGGCCTGAGCTGACTCCTGGTGGTTCTAAAGCTGGGGTAATGCAGCGATGTGAAATACAAAAACAAGGAAGTTGCTGTAGCAGAGCTGTGTGTGTAATATTTATTTACACTTGACACCCATTGCTGCTTATTTCAGTGTTTAAAGTTTTAAAAAGCCAGCACTAAACTGTGTGCTATCCATTAGCTTTACCAATGAGCTAGAAAGCAAAGGGTTTTTTTCTAGATTACCTGGGTCATTACCTGGCATGGTTTGTGTTTGAAAGTGGTCCGGTTTATGCTGAATCACGTTCATTCTGGGATGCACAGTGTAGCCTGGCCTCTTAATTATATTGTAATTTATTTTATTTTTTAAATATGGCTTTGTGCTGTTTTGTGCTGGCAACCCTTTTATGGTTAAAAAAGCTATTTCTGCACTTGAGGGAAGTGATTCCCTCATGCCTTTGATCAGAACAGTCTAACCCGTTTCTACTTTTCATCATAGTTGTTTCAGTCACGTATCCAGTTGCGCAGGTTGAAAATCCTCATTTCAGATGAGCCGTTCCCCAGTGGAAAATACGACCATAACATACTCCCCTGTACAGTTAGGAGATTAAACCAATCTTCTAAATCAATAAGTTACTTATAAACAGCAGGGTTTATAACAGGTATTAGACAGGCTGTGCTTTATCTCAATGTCACCCTTTTTTTCCCCTCGTGAGATTGATTGTGGGAACTGTACCACCCTGAGGAAGGTAAAAGAACCCTGGTTTTCCTCTTCTAGCCCCTCATCTCAGCCCTTGCAAACAATGTGACCTCACAGATCTTGATGTTTAGGTAGCTATAATTGACCTGTGGCAGGCAGGACACTTTTTAAAGGCAAAAAGATTTTTATTATTTTTTTCAAATGTGCTTCCCAAAATGAAAATGACCTTTGGAGCTGTTCATTCTAAGGAGAAACTGTGCTAATGGTTATAGGGCCTACAGTGGTTATTGAGCAGAATAAAGTCAAGTGATATGTAATCTTGGTATTTAATTTACTAAAGCCCTTTAACAACTTTACAATTATCCAAATAATTACATTACCTGAAAGTAACTTCCCAAAACTGAACTGCATTCTGAAGCTTTTTGACCACAGCATATCATTGAAGGCTGGTTTTGAGATTGGGCCAGAATAGTGTTGTTTCTCATCACTTTGGAGTGCTCTTGTCTTCAGCAGGAGCATAATGTTCAGCTCCTTGTAGAATGCAGGCTGAAGGTTTATGTGAAGTGAAAATTAAGCTTTAGGAAAGGGCACTGGAAACCATTTATTGCCTTAACAGGCTGCAATGTGGGGATGTTAAGACTTCCCCGTGGGAAGCTCTTGCTTTGGGAACAATGATGTATAGTTTGTTTACTGTCTAAAATCTGAAATAGGTACTTGGAAATGCAGCTCTGCATGTTCTCAACTCCAAGAAGCACGCGGTAGGAATCAGCGGCATTGTGCTAGTTTATCTCTAGGGTTTCAGTGCTGAGGTGGTAGAAAGGTAAATCATGCTGGAATGACTCCTGTAATCATTGCAAGGAGTACAAAAATGTATACAATGTATTCTTCTTGGGAAAAGTAGATTTAAGCTGATTCTTCAGTTATTTTCTCCAGGTGTAAAATGGGTAAGTGACAGGGCAGGCTTCAGTTAGGACTCACGCAGTGCGTCTTGCCCGCGCTCTGTAAAGAAACAAGGAGTTGGTGAGACTCTGGGACCATGTCAGTCATTAATTTTATATATGAAGGGTCCCTTCTTGTGCAGCCCTGGGAAGATGATCCCTGCAGTTGAAGGAATAGGCTGGTCAGTTGTGTGTGGTCTTGTACATCGTGTGCACAAGCTTTATTTTAGGGATTATTAAAGGCTCGCACTCAGTGTGGGTGGTGTTCTTTTTAAACTTTTCTTGCATATTTTAATGTCAGTTGGTGTCCATCTTATGTAGCAGTGGGGTATGATCAGGTGGATGAAGATGGCTTTGTGGGCTCACTTATTAAGTAGCCTCAGAGGTCTCTAACTTAATGAGAGCTTAAGGAACACGCCAGGTGTTGTACTTAAGGTAAGAGCGTTAACACTGGCATCAGGTACTTGTCTAAAACCTCCTGGATCCTGCTTGTTAAAGTTGCATGAAACAGGAGAGTGGGGTCTGGGAACTGTGAGGAAGGCTACCTTTTGAAAAGCTTGCCAGGTCATTTCTAGATCTCATCTCTCCTCTTTAGCAATATGACCCCTTCACTTCACGTAGATGTAAGCCAAAAATATTCCGTCCATCAGCGGACTGACATTAGGGATCAACTTGTTTCCAAAGCACCTTTGCCACACATTCTTTGTTAGTGCAGCGTCTGTTTGGGAAAGTTCTTAGCAACGTTGATAGCAGGTTTGAGGTGAAAAGCTTCCAGAATTCAGTTACATAATGTACACGCTACTTGTAGAAATTACTCTGATAAAACCGCCTGTATTTGTGCCATGAATTAAGCCTAACTTGAGCAGCATTGCTGGGTTGTAAGTACTCGTGGCTAAGGGCAGTTTGAAAGGAAGGATGTTGTATTCAGGGTGCAGTATGAATCAGGACATTGTTACTGAGCTTCTTACCTTGCTTATGTCAAATGCTTGATATAGTCCCAAGCTTTTAAGCTGTATGTAAGATGCACTTTTCAATTCCACCTTGACAACCTTGAACCTCAAGAAAGGTTTGCAGAAAGATTTCTGAGCTGTTCTCGTTTCAAAGATGCATTTCTTTCACCAAAATAAACATTTCTTAGTGGTAGTGTGAAAAGGCCTTGGTTGAAATTAAGGTGTCTTCAAGATTTATAGGGAAAAAAAGAGACAAATTATGTAGATGGACATTAAGATACAGGGACAATTTTGTTGTTGTTGTTCTGCTCCTGGCTGTTTTGGTGGCTCTGCAGGTCACAGGATGTTGTGGTTTTTGTGGACCTGGCTGTGTTGGTGTTACTACAGAGCTGTGGTGCACAGTAGGCCCATTTTTCATTTAAAAAAACCCCAAACTACATCACTGATATCATCTTTTGATTTAACATTTAATCTACATGGTTTGTTGTAGTTCTCTTGTGTTTTCACACAGTAAACAGATGCTACTTTCTGGCTTAAATACAACGTGGATTTCATAATCATAGTTTTTGATGGGTTGCTGGAACAAGGAAGAGGGAGGTAGTTTGTCCTCAGATTGCCAGTTCTCAACAACTGTTGCATTTTCTGGAGGAAAAAAAAAAAAGTTTGGCTGAACTGTGAGATTTGGAATTACTTTTAGTGAAGATTTTGTGTTGCATGATTATGACATTCTTTGAATGACCGTGAGGTGCTTTGAATGAAGGAGAGTTTGATGGCAAGAGAAACTAACACAGTGATTTCCAGTTCTCTCCCCTTTACCTATTTTGATTTCTTTCTGCTGAGTGGCAAGAGGAATCGGCCAAGAAACTCGAAATTCAGGTCCTAGCTTTACTCATGTTTTTCCACTTGCTTCTTTAGTAGGTCACTGAATCATTCTTGTTTGTTACTCTCCCATGTCAGGAAAAAAAATAAATTCCATTCTTCTGGAAGGCAGGGTTGATCACAGACACTTGAGCAGCTGCTTATCTCTGTGTCCTTAAGCTATGATTAGTCTTAATCAAACAAAGGGGTATCTAGTGATGCAGCAGGCTGGAAAGTGGTGGGGAGGAATAAAAGGAGCTTTGTAGCCACGTTGAGCTGACGGCTGGGCATTTCTGGGATGTCAGAGAGGCATTTTAAATTTGCACAAAAATTGACAGGCTTGAAGTAGAGAGTGAACTCTCCAAGTTGTTATGCGTGAGTGGAATAACAGTAGTTGGAGATCTGTTGCAAAGGAGCAGTTGAGAGGGCAGGGAGTGAGGTGAGAAGCTCACTGATATTTGGAGTAAAATTAAGATCTTTGAGGCGCATGTTGAATGGATTAGAAGGGCCGAGATAAATCCACATAATGGGTTGGATGGTGTTGATAGAGAAGGTCACAAGAATGGGGGGAAAAAAATAAAAAGATTACTGTGAAGTTCAAGTCCAACAGATGACTTTTCAGCTGACTGGGTTGGTTTGAACCCCGGGTTACAAGCGCACTGAACACGTGTGAGGGAGGAAATGATCAGCAGCAGGGTTGGATGGAGTGGCAGCAAGGAAAGGGAAGTCTCTGAGGGTGAGAGGGATGTTATGGAGAAGAAAAGAGTTTGGATGAGATCTGATAAAAAGAATGAAGGTGAATGGATAATGGCGAGTTGGGGAGAAAAGAGGATGCTGGCGTGGTGCTGTTTGGGGCAGGAGAAATAGATATGAAAGGGAAGATGATATGGAAAGGGAAGGGGTAGATGGTTGAAGATGTGGCTGGAGTCAGAGGAGTCCAGCAGTTCTTCCCTGGGCTTTGGTCTGTGATGGGAGAGTTAAATAGAAAACAGTTCCTGAGGGTGTGCCTGATGAAGGGAGAAGGTTTGTTAGATGGACCCAGGTACGGGAAGCTGTGGATGATTGTGCAGCAAAATGAGGGTAGGAGAGGTGGGGTTCCTGGTTTGGGTCTTCCAATGCTACCTTGCTTCCTTTTGCTGTTAGAAAGGTTTGCCTTTTTTTATGACAAAACAACAACAAATTCCTTATCCATTTAGAAACTTGGACCAATTTGGGCTTAATCTGGTATTTCGATTTTAATTAACAGACTTCAGGCTATATGCTTGCTGCTTCCTTTCCTTTGTATGCAGAAATTAATTGCATTTACAGTTCTCCTCATCTGTCCTTTGATATTTTAACGTCACTGGCACAAGCCTTTTTCTTTAAAGACAAAACTTCTAAGCTACTTCTGAGGATTAAGACAAGCTTTCTAACTCTTTGATGGCTATAGAAATATTTTACAGCTTTCATACAATTTTCCTTTCACTCTGGGAAGGAAACCTTTAAAATGTCTATAAAACAATTATGAAGATGATTAGGAAAAGTACTTGTTTCAGTTGCCTCCAAAGAAAATAGAGTTTGTTCTTTGAGTTTCAGACAGCGATGGAAAAACCTGAATCAGATTGTTTTTAGTGCAAGCTAGAGTTATGCCATTGTCACAGTTTCTGAAGCAGGAAGGCTTGAAAAATGGGGTTGGAAAAAGCAAGGTTTTCCAGAAATTGCTTCTAATAGTTTTACTACTAGAAGAGAAATTATAAATATGGTCTTGTAAAAATAATTTTTGTTGTTGTTGTTTGTTCAAAGGGGAGGAGGAAGGTAATTTTTGATTGTTTGTTTTGAAGGCAAAACATGCTGTCTTGGTGCCATTCATAATATAATGAATATAGACAGCTCTTTGTCAGTAAAACAGCTTTTGCCATCGGAAATGTTCTCGTGCGCCTTTGCTGCAGCTTGTTTACTTTGCGACACAAGCACAAAGCTTTTTTGCTAGCCCTTAGTTTCTTGGCTTGTTGATCTTAGATAAATCAGTTAACTGCTTTTTCCTCCCTTTCTCCCTTCTAAGAATGACCAAAACATTCTCAACACTTCAGAGACCCAGATGTGTCTACTGGTCTTTTTGAAAGGGGAAAACAAAGGCATGAAGTTTAGAAGTGAGCTAATAATGCAGGAGTCTAAAAGGGAGTTGTATCAAAGATGACATTTCAGCTACAAACTGAAATAATAAAGGAATGGAGACAAATGGGAGAAAGCTCTAGGAGGGGGAAAAGGAAGATGGTGTGCAGCTTAGGGACAGCTCTGCTAGGAAAGCTACTGGTTGTTGTAACTGATGAGAAACCCTACAGATGCAAATTATGGGGTAATAAAACCAGGCTGGTAATTTAATGGTAATCATTCTGGAAGGCAGTGTTCTGCTGACTGCCTCTGGCGTTACCGAACTGCCTGTCAAAAGCACCAGCTCCCTGCGGTGACTGGTAGCTGTGGTGCTGAGAGGCATCCTTGCTCTCCTTGTGCAGTCACCAAGGAAGCTGGAGTATCTGGAGCACGAGCTCTGGATTCCCGAGTTTGATGCTGATGGTGGTCTTCTAGAGAATCCAGGAATCCCTCCTGCTTGTAGAATAATGGGAGCTGTATTATTCTGAGAGGAATTTGTAGTTTTTGCAAGTGGAGAAAAATGTTGGGCTTGGAAGTCTAAATGGCATCAGCTTCCCCGAGCTGCCACAAACACTTAATTGCCATGTGAGGCATGACCCCTTCTGCCAGAGATATTTGCTCTGGAGGTGAATGTGCCACTCTTTGCTGAAGGACCCTGCCTACTAGAGAACTGGGTTTACTCTGCAAGCACAAATGACAAAGGCTCCGTGTCTGCTTTCATCCCTTGGCTTGATGTGCTGCAGTTGGTGAACTCTGCCTCACTGTCTTAAATGCAGCACTGGATTGAGCCGACGTTTGTCTGCTCGAACTCTCGTGGGGACACCTTGCTGCTGTTCTCATACATGTGACAATCTCTTATAGGTCTCCTATGAGCTTAATGCCGCTGGGGAGGGCGTGTTAAAGTTGATCCTGAGAAACACCTTGGCCTTTCTGTTGTGGTGTGAGTGGTGGTTGCCTCTCCATTAAGTAGATTTCAGTTTGTGCCTTAAGGTGTTCAAACTCTGGGTGCTACTTAAGAGCAAGCTCA
>JANIJG010004770.1:0-43224 GCA_024611175.1 Megaceryle torquata | reverse complement strand
TGAATACTTTAATGTTTATTTGTAAACAGAAAGATACTTTTGCCACAGAGATAAAAATGGATTCTATGTTGTCTTGAATTCTCTAGCCAAAGGGGAGGAAAATTAAGACTTCTTGCTTCTGTCTTTTCCATTGACCTACCACAAAGTGAGAAACAGCAATGCCAAATAAAGTGGTAATGCAGGTGCAGGTCAGCTTACTTCTTACACTGTTACCTTTATACTGTTTTCAAACTGAGCATATTAAAATATTTCATGCTGGGAAATTCACCAAGAGCTGGCGACTGTGCAAATTGAAATATCTCAGTGTTAATCTTTACTAAAAGTTACTCCTTCTAGTAGCATTTCTAGCATGGGAGGTGTGGCTGGGACATGATCGGCTGGTGTTCTATCCTTGCTTTGCCACCAAAGTCCTTTGTGGCTGTGGGCAGCTGCTCTCCATCTCTGTTTTTCAGATTTGGGCAAGGGAAAGTAGCAGTAATTGCCTCTGACCCTCAAAGCATTGTGGAAGTTCTCTATGTCAGCGTGGGGGGTTTTGTGATGGTATCTCTGGTAGTTCTTTGAAGAAGGTCTTAATTTTTGACAGTTGAGGTAGGTGACATTGTATTAAGCTTTAATGTTTAAGTTACAAAGCACACATCTTTTGTAGATGAGGAAACTTAAGTACAGCAGGGATCAAGGAGAGTTTTTGCTTGAGAGTTGGTGAGAAATGGGGAGGCCTGTTCCTCAGCCTTTTGGCTGAAACCTAAGGGACATTACTTAAGAAGTTGGGTTTTTTTCTTGCTGTTTCAGTTATGTAGTAGAGTGAGTCAGGGATTGAGAAATGGCTGAAAAGCAGGAACATTTCTAGAAATACTCTTTAATTTCTGACTGGAAATGAGAAACTGTCTAAATATTTGGAGTCTTTAAATAGACATTGGCTGAAGAACGGTATAGCCTCTAAATCTCCTTGGTATTTGTACTGTTCTTTATGTTCCCCTTCACCCTGGGCTGTTGCAGTGCTTTTTTCACCCTTTTATAACTTGCATGAAGCCTGCTTCTGTTGAAAGTGTTTTTCCAGTGGTCCTTCCCAGCTGTCTGCAAGCCCTTCCCTTCACAGAGCAGCTCTTGGCCTTGTTATGTTTGGCTAAAACTATAGCACAAAACTTCTTTCCTTGACTGATGTAATGGTGGCACAAAAATCTGTCAGTGTTGATGTGATAACACACTCAAAATGTGAGGTTTTTCAGCTCTTGCCTCTCTCTGAGGAGGCTGCAGGACATTGTCTTGGCAAAGGCAGCAGGTCCATTCACGAGTCACCGGCGTAGACGGCAAGAGCCCACACCTTCATTTAAGTCAAACTTCCAGAAATGTTTCTCTTCTAGTATCTCTGTCTTCAAGATTGAAGTATTTTTAAAAGGAGGTTAATCAGATGGTGGGGAGGGTTTGTTTTCCTTAAGAAGTTTGATGTAACTTTAGCACAAAGCTCCCTACTGTCGTTCGTGGAGTGTGGGCAATAGAACATCCTTCCACAAACCTGGAGTCCGCTACTGCGGGAGGATTTCAGGTAAGGAGGATGAACTAGGTAAGTGTGAAAATGAGCTGCCATAATGCTTGCTTTGCAAATGAGCTCTGTCTGGGATTAGTATCCTAGGGCTGCAGTAAGGATTAACTCTGTAGGTACGAATAGTAAGATGCTAAAGCGCAGCCGCCTCGCAAGTCCTACACGCCTTCACTCAGTGTAGAAATGTTTTATTTTTTTACTTGTCTGCCTTTTCACTCCAACACACAATGCATATAATCTGATTCTCTGAATGAATCTTTGTTTGGGGAAATACTGTTAGTTTTGGCTCTTGGAGAGCTGAGTTGACAGGCCTAACTCCCCAACAAAACAGATTGGAGATTAAAAAACAAACTAAAACCACGCCTTCAAAAAAAAAAAAAAGCTGGGGAGAAGCCAAAAAGTTCTTTTTCTGTGTTGCTGAAAAAGCTAATCTATTTAGCTACTCTAATATCAAATCAGATTTTTTTTTCTATTGCTTAAATTAAGAATTTCATTCCCATCACCTGCAATAAAAGGAAAAAATCTCAATCTGCCTCAAAAGATTGCAAGATCACATACAGAAAGGAATCAGAAGGGGAAAAAAGACAGAGGAAGGGGATTTTGAGGCAGGAGTTAAGGCAAAAAACCCAAGGTCATTTAGCACAAGGGCAGGGGGAATCTGTTAACTAAACAGGAAAGCACAATACATTTCTGTAACTCGCTCCTGTAAAATCAATCTACAAAATTCAGATTTGAAAACAAAATAATTTCCTTACAGCTATAGTAGCCAAGCCCCCTGTGGTCTCTCTGAGAAGTGATTCCTGCAGGTCTGCAGTAGCTGCTTCTGGAGGTACCTTTGCTGTGTTTGCTGAGATTATATATTTGGGCAGCAGGGTCAGGCCTGTGGAATCCGAGCTGGGAGGTTTCTGTTGAAATTCCACCTACGATAGATCTGGGCCAGGTGCTGTCCCAGTGCAGCAGGAAAAAAATAACTTCTGCACTAGAGAGCCAGCTCCAGCCAGAGATTTTCCTTCTCTCTTCAGATCAAAACAAGTGAAAGATGAGAGGGTGGAAATGAGGGGTTTACATCCAGAGTATGGCTGTGTCAAAAATATCCGTGTCCTGCTTCCAGTGCTGTCACTCACATGCTTTGTAGCCATGGACCTATAATTCAGTCTCACAGTTTCCTTGTTTTTAAGCAAGAGATCTTGCATTTCTTCCTACACAGGGTATTTTAAAGACCTCTGATTTTGTGCAGCCTTTGGCTTGCTAGAATTGCAAGATAGCTTGCCAGCTGAAATTCCTTGCTCAGCTACATTTGTGTCATGGTGTGGAGAATGAACTTTTTTTTAATTTCTGAATGGGGGAATGGGATTTTTCAAGACTAGTATTTGAAGTGAAGTCTTCCCTGTTGTCTCCTATTAGAAAAAGATCTAAAATATAATGCTGTGGTACTGTTTTCACTGCTTCAGAGGTAGATTAAAAAACCGAGGAGCTGCAAGTTGAATTGGAAATGGCTTAATAAAACATTTGAGCTATGTAAAAAAAACCCCTAAGTTCTACAGCACTGTACTATATAGTTTCCTTTTAACCAACATGCACTCAAACCACCTATTAAATGTAGCTTATGTAAGCTGACCAGACCAGCCTTCCTGAGATTGTTGTCTTTTGGGTTGAATTTATCTTTAATATTAAAAACTTTTTCTGCCCCTTCAGTGCTGTTCATAGAAATCAGTGTTTCTTAAAATGCTAATGTTTCTTAGTGCTAGTTAGTCATGAAAAAAACCCACCCCCAAACTTCTTCTGGATTTGCACACAGATAAATGCCTATTTCTGTCCAGATCCAGAGGGTGGTTGCATCACGTGGTTTTATGCTGACCAAAATCCATCTTAAAATCCTCTGATTTAAGGGAGGAGAACAGGGGATTCTTCTCTAGTGAGTCAGCTTATATCAGAGCGTGATCGTGCCTCTACTGATGGCAGAAGGAGCTTTTTTCCTTTGAGTTTAGTGATTGAGTGGTTTTTCAGTATTGCCGAGATCTATTGGTTTAAATTTGAAGTCATCTTAGGTGTCCTGTACCTGTGAAGGAAGAAGGTGACCCATTTACCTTGTACCTACTGAGTCAAAAGCATTGCTAAAATATCCTGTAAGATACTCCCTAACAGCTCTTCTAGACAGTATTTATTAGCTGTCCACTTAAAATGCTGTTCATTGCTGATCACCAGTGGAAGGGAACACTTTAACATACAGTTTTGGGGGGAAAAAAATAAATCAATGGAGATGAGACTGGCAGAACCCTCCATAGGTCCTGTTTGCCTGAAACGCTTCGTTTCGGGTGTCATTAGCATGGAAGAAAGTGATGAGATTCTCCAAGGGAGCATATGGAAGTGACAGCTTTGATTGTCTGCAGCTTCTCTGACTCCTCCAAAGCACACTGGGGCCTCTGTGTCCAAGGGGAATTCCAGCTCTGTTGGCTGTTCAGCTGAAGCTTTTTTAGTTAGTTGTCTGTGATCAAATCATTTGAGGACACGTTTGGTCTCAGGAGGTAAAGATTTCTACATGGGAGACTGAACTGAGCTGCTGGAATGTATCTCACATTATCCACCAGATGGTTTTCAGCCACTTTGATTCGATCTGTGTTTGATAGCGATGAAGATGTGAAAACCACATATTCCTCTGGCATCGCTTACGTGGGGGAAGCACAGGCTGTGGAATGCAGCCGAGAGCTTCATCCGCTCTGCGCTCTTCTCCTTGGGCACAGGCTGGGCAGCACCAGCGTCCTCCAGGTCATGCCACTGGCTGGTGTGGATGCGGCTGCTCCAGCCTGGACCATGCAGTATTGGGATGCTCTCCTCCTCTCCTGTTTGAAGCCAGCAGTCCCACAGAGCTGGGGCAGCTGTTGTAGAAAGAGAGGACCATGTGCATGCTGGCATTTTATGCTCACAGGTACCTTGTGACCTTTTAGCTGGTTGGCAGGTTGCTCTGCATTTCTCGTAGGAGTTGGTGTGGTCTTAAGAGACAAGGAGCTGGCAGGAGGTTTGGGTTTTGTTGTGTTGGGTTTTGGGTTTTTTTTTTGCTGTTTTGCTGCTTTAAAATCTGAAGATGGGTTTCAGTTAGGCAGCTGTTCTCAGTCACCATAGTGTTCAAAGACTTTCCATTGACTGGAATTTGGAATAGTGTCTAAATATTGTCATTAGCTTCATGCTGATTCCTCTCCACTGAGGTTAAAGTTGTTTCACTTGCAACCTCAAGCTGGACTTGTGCTTGGCTCCCACGGGAACTAAAAATAATAATTACTTTAAGAATAGGTTCTTAATCACTTCCTTCTTTTGATGCACTACTTTTGTTTAGCATTTTGTAAGAATGTAATAGAAAATGTTTTAAACTATTTGTACTTTTATTCCAGTTTTAATGGGCCCTTTGAAGATGCTAGGAGTGTATGAGAATTAATTACAGTGCATTTTAGGTTTTTTTGTAGAAAAAGCATTTGTTCTTGTTATTCTGAGGGAAGATTATTAGAGTTTTCTTGCTTTGACAAACTGCAGCTGTACAGAGCTATGGAGAGATGAACATTAAGTTGACAGATTTCTTAGTCAAAGGCATGTGGGCATTTTGTCAGTGTTGGTGATGCAGCAGCATGTTTAGTCTCCTGTCTCTGAACTGTTAATGTACATACGAGAAACAGAAAAATATGTGCTTTAATCTGGGTTTAGAAGGAATGATGAGACAAGATACGCAACAATTCTGAGGCAGAGCTGGCTGTGCAGTGAATGCTGTGAAGGGGATAAGGTAGTTTGCAGAGGTGGGGAAAATACTGAACAGAAGGAGATCCCCTGCAGCTGGATAACAGAGAGATAAAATACTTGACGTGGAGATCTTTCCATAAGTCTTGAAACTTAGAAGTGGGGGTGTGGGAGGGGCATGAGGATGCACTAGCACACACACACACAATACATCCAGAAGGGCTTTCCTAGACTTCAGTGAGCACACAAAGTGTGGTTGTAGTGAGTATCTTAGAGCCCAGCTACAGAGAACAACACAACTACATTAATAATTGGTTTTCCTATTCCTTGCTAAAAGTTTACAAGTTTTATTATTACTTCCAGTCAGTGAAGTTGCTTGCTCCAGCAAGTCTATTTGCCTTAGAGGGAGCCGATGTTCTATCTTGTGTACCAAATTTTGTTTATACTTAATTTCTTCTCAAGCATCAGAGTCCCAAAGGCTGCAGCAGAGCCTGACAGTGTGGCCTGCAGAGCTCAGCGTACAGAACACCCCCCGAAGGGACAGCCTGGCAGGGACCTGGGGGGAGCACGGGGCTCACAAGCTTGTCACTTGTCACTTATCTCCTCTCTCCCTGCTGTGGATTGTCCGATCAGTGCAGTTGGTATCTGATCTCAACGCTCGCTTCCCTGTGTGTACAAAAGCATAGCAGTTTATTTTTAAAGAGGATGAGAAGAAAAATAAAAAAAATTTACTGTTAGGCAACATCTCTCCTGATGGTGATTTGACCTGTTGCTACAACTGGTGTTATAGGCAGTAAAATGGAAAGAGCAGAGCTGGCTTTTTCTGTACCTGTCTCTTGGCTGAGGTCTGTTGGGGTTGTTGGAGTACCTGAGTGGTAACAGTAGTTCTGGTGCTGGCAAGGGAGAAAAGAAATGTGAACCAAATACCTGAAAAAAGTGGTAGCTTAATATCCTACTATTGGCAGCTCTGGCATTCTGGCTGCTTCTGTTTAGGCTGTGAGGACTTTTTACTTGTTTATAGTATTACAAGTTTTATTACAAGTTTTCTTTAAAAAAAGCTGCTGTCAGGAGGTTTCCCAGACTAAGTAGGAAACTGGGAATGAGCAGTTCTCTGGCTTTGGGCCAGCCTCTGCCTGGCCTTGGGCAATCCGAGGGAAGTGCCTGGTGCTTCTCTAGGATGTATTTCCCATTCTCACAGGGATTTTAGAGCTGAAGTGTAAAACGGGGACTTCAAAGGAAGAATACTTCAGCTCTCCGAGTTCGTTCGTACTGACTGTGTGATAGCAAATTGTACATCTCTCTAGCTGCAGTTCATGGCAGAAATCACTCCCCATTGACCAGGGGATTCTTTTCTGAGAGGGCAAACTGTTTGGAGGTGACATCGCTCCTGTCACCCATTTGTGTACTCTTCCCAACAGAAGACTTTGATCTCTTGATCTGATGCTCGTGATGTTTCAAGATGAACCCGTTGCCTTTGCACGTCTTGCCGCGTTGATTGCAGTTTGCATCGCTGGTCTGCTTCCCGTGTAGCAGGGGTGTGCAGACAGCATAAGGAGATGTAACCTGGGCAGATGGATGACTAAAACCACAGAACGTGAGAGGGAGAACCTGGGATAGGCACACCACCTCTAATCTGTGACCTGAATGTGATACATTATGAATATTTTCCACTTCCTCTGCTCCGTCAGTAGTATGGATTAATGATTCATAAAGGTGTGTTTTAAGGGCTGGGTAGTTTGTGTTTGTACAGTGCTTACTGGTGTCCCTGTTGCAGTTTCCTTTTTCCTTCCATCTCTTTTCCACCTCCCAGGATTGTTTGTACATAAGCCATTTCCAGCCTTCCTTTTCCTTGGAGAAAAGTTACTATTTTTAGCCTGTTGGTAATCCCTTGTGCCCTGCTGTTTTTACCAGCATTGTGGAGTTGGTAGGTGATGGGTTTTTTTCTTGGGCCAGAACTGGTATTTCATTCTTCCTTTCCAGTGTTACCAGCCTGGAAAACCAAATGGAACTGTAGAAGTGAAATTGTGTTGACTTCATCCAGCTCCTCTACAAAATCCCAACCAAGCCTATATGTGGCTAAACGTACAAAAAAACATCTAGGCCAGGTTTTGCACTTAATTTTGTGCAATCTTGTTCTCAGCTGATGGAAGCTCATAGGCTGGTATTTGAGAAGGTGGGATACTGGGACAGACAAAAGTATGGGTGAAAGGAGTTTCAGTCCTGCTGAAGATGTTGGTGAGTCCAGTTGTGACGCTTATTAGCGGACAGATGAGAACATGAAGGAGCCTTGAAAACTGGACTCCTCTCTGGCACCTACATCAGTAAGCTGTGTTCAGCACGTGCAAAAGTCACAGGCCAGCATGGCTTGTTTTACGTTTTTGTGTTGACAGTTTGGCAGTTTTAGAGGGATACTTTGTCTTGGGAAGAGATAAAACTGAAAGCAGAATGATTTGTTGTCTATTTTGTTTCAGTGGAAAGCTGTTTTCACCAAAATGGAAAAATTTTAAAGGCTTGAAACTTCAGTGGAGAGATAAAATCCGTCTCAATAACGCCATCTGGAGGGCATGGTACATGCAGTGTAAGTATCCTGCTGAGTTGAGTCACTTGCTGTAGAATACTTTTTGAGATATGCGTATGGAAGAAGCAAGAGAATTGAAATTGCCGTCTAATGAAAAGCTCAAACAAGTGCTAAAGGCCGAGCTGTCTCGGAGGCTGCTGTGGCAGTGCCATTGGATCAGTGCTTTCCTAGAGATATCCTCGCAGAGGCTGTGCTGAGATCTCCCTGTTTCTCTTGGTTATCTGGAAGGAACCTTGGCTAGATTTTTTTTTTCTGATTTTTTTTTTTTCCACATGCTGCCATTGAAGTGACAGAGCGCTCTGCAGAACCTGCATGTGCAGAGCACTCACATTCTCATTCTTGTTTCAGACCTGGAGAAGCGCAAGAATCCAGTGTGCCACTTTGTGACTCCACTGGATGGCTCCGTTGATGTTGATGAACATCGTCGGCCAGAGGTATGTAAAACCTGAGGCACAGACTAATGAGCTCTAGAGTTTATAACAAGATTTTTCTAGTCCTTTAGGTATGAGCACAGCATAGAATTTCTTTACTCTGTTGCCTTTATTTAGAAGGAACTATTAATATAAAGCAAACTGAACCCGATTTTATATGTTTATCGCATCAAGAGGATCAGGGTGCAGCTGGGAGGACGTGTATTATCTCTCCAACTTAGCTCTGTGTTCTACTTTAGTGAAACATTAGTCATAGAAGTGGAATTTGAATAATAAGATTTTGACAGCCCCTGCTCTCTGGCTGGAGATTGCTAAAGTCGGTGGGAAATCAGAGGGATGGTTGTTTTCAGGATTGAATCTTAAGTGACCCTGTGAGAGTTTTCTGTGTTTGCTGTAATTGATGAGGTGTGCTTTCAACACAACGAGCTATTTTCTTTTTCTCTGTCAAGGTAGCTTCACAGAAAGAGCAAATATGAGTTTTGATACTTTAATTTTTGTGCTCTTCTAAACATAAATGAAAACTAATGTCTGTGCCCTGGCTCCTTGCAGAAAACCAGTGGGGCCTTTGCTGTGGCAACATGTGACACTCTGTACTGCTTAACCCGAGCATAATTCGTAACTCAAAGGATTTCCAGTTTGTTTGTGCAACTGTCTCAGGTTTTTGAAAGAACAGTGTTGATATTTGTGTTGAGAGATGACTCTTGAACAGCAGGAAGTTGAGATAATGGTCTTATTAGCCTACTGTTGCCACCTTTAGACACTGCTACCTATGATGCATTAAAGACCCACATTGTTATGATGTTTCTGTTGCTCTTAATATGTGACCTGAAAGGTCATGCTTGTCCCTGAGCTGGACATCAGTTTTCTATTGCTTTGTGTCATTCTTAACAGCTTTTGTGGATGTTTGTGCGTGTTCCTGTAACATGGTGAAATTCTCTCTGCCTCTCTTCTGCAGAACGTGCATTATGTGTATTTATACCTTATATTTTAGAGAATTCATTTTAAAGAATTGGGCTTTTTTTTTTCTTCCCCATTTCTTAACTACAAGCTGTTGTTGAGCTGATGTGGGAGATGCTGACAGTGCAGTCAGACATCTCTGTTTATTGTGGGAAGGATGAAGTTAGGACTACCAGATTTGCACTGTGATAACTGAACTCCAGGACAGTGTGGGCTGCTGATACATGGACTCAAACAGAATTAACATGTTTTCTTTTGCATTTTTTATGCCTGAATATTTGCTTGGAAATTTCTTGAATGTTCAGCCATTACATGACTCTGTGAAATTCATGGTATGTGTTTGTGTTCTCAGGCCATTGCAACAGAAGGGAAGTACTGGAAGCGAAGAATCGAAATAGTCGTCAGGGAATACCACAAGTGGAGAACATACTTCAAGAAAAGGGTCTGTTGGTTTGCCCAGTGAAAGTAGCTTACATGAACTCGTTTAGTATGTCATGGCTTTTTGAGTTTTGATGTCGCTTTTGCTCGCACGCAAGAATACTTAAAATAAAAAAAGCTAGCCCAGGCATACTCATCTGACTGGCCCCACGAAAAGTTCTTGTGCAGGGACTAATTGGGCACGATTGGATCTTAAAAGTTTTTGCAAAATCAGGTCTTCTGCTGGCATTTACAGGATCTATTCTGACTTTAACATTTGCTTTGTTCTCCTTTTGCAGTTACAGAAACATAAAGATGAAGATCTTTCAAGCTTGGTCAGGGTAGGTAATACCACTGATAGGTGGCAGCATTTATGCTTGTAGAAGCTGCAGTAAGTAATGAAGCTGTACGTGCAGGAGCTTGCATTGATTAAAATCTAAAGACAAGTATCTTGCATAAGCCTTAATTAAGGTTAGACACCTTAATGTTTCTGTGCTTTAGAGAGCAATGTAAGATTTGTATCTTAAATTGGATGGAAGAGAGGTTGAATATCAAGTGCTGTGACAAAAGAAATGAGAATCAGTATTGGGTGTCCAGAAAAATCAATCTCTTTGAACGCTGGCACACTATTTCATCTTATTACTGAGCTGTGACTGCCACTACTGCCTTGCTTGTGTAACTGGCTCGGGGAAGATGTGTGTGCTACTTGCAGATCTTCCCTCTGCCCACAACACAGGCCAGGGTCCTCAAAAGCTGAAATGTTTAAAGGAATGAGGGTATCACCATTTAGTATGCACTGCCTGGAAAAATTTAGGCCGTTTTTCTATCTTGCACCAGACTGGTTTAGCGTCGTCTGGGCAGCCTGACTTTCCTTCCTTTCCTTTGGCAGGATGATGACGTGGTTCTCTGGCAAAAGAGAAGGTATGGCAGAGAAACCCCCGTCCCTATGGAGGAAGGCAGCCTCTTGGATGCAGATATGCTTATGTCTGAGTTCACCGACACGCTGTTCTCCACGCTGTCTTCACATCAACTGGTTTCCTGGCCAAATTCCAGGGACATAGGTATTTGTTGGCTATTAATTACATTGCAGTGGGAACCTCTAGAAGTCTGGTTTGTTGCTTTGCTGCTTTTCTAGTCTTGCCTAAGAAATTTATCTTTCTTTGCTGTAACAGATAAAAATGGGTCAAAGAATGTAAATGTCTTGTGCTTGATAGATTGTGGTATCCCAGTTTTTCATCCAACCTTAATTTTTGTCTGTGACTATGTCCCTTAGAAAAAGTGAGAGTCACATCTTCTGTAAAAAATACCCCAAGAGCTTTACAGTCCTGTTGAATGCTCTCTAACTGAAGGCACAGCAGATGTCCACTACACATCATCCTTCTTGTACGGGTGTCTGAGTAACTCCAGAGCAGCTGTGGTTTGCATGAAGCGTACCGGAGACAAAAATAAATGGACAGTGGTTTATTTTAAAATGCCCTGCTATGAGCTGTGGTGGTTCAGGTTGTGCTTCCCAGCAGGTTTGCGTGTTGTGACAGGACAGGCAGTTTGGGAGCAGGAGGCAGCTGAGCTTGGCAGTCCTCAGTTGTTAGTTAGAGCCTTCAGGTTTCACCTCTTCCATTTGACTGGTTGGAATTTTCATCCCCTAATGGTTTTGATTTCAGAACTTTGCTGTAGTTTGGAAGGAAGGCAGATGCTTAGTTCTTTTCAGCAGCAGTTTTTCTGCAAATATCCTGGCCAAACTTGGCTGTGGAGTAGGTGTTTGTGTTCTAGCCAAATGCTATGTTCCCACTGCTGTTAACAGTGCAAGTGACCTGAAGCTGATCTGATTTAATCTATCTCCTGAATTTTTCAGCACACTTGGGAAATGCTGACATGATTCAACCAGGGCTTATTCCTCTCCAGCCAAATTTTGATTTTATGGATACTTTTGAGCCTTTTCAGGGTAAGAATCATAAATATATGGTCAATTTCTTTTGCAGTGATTTATGAACTAGTTTCTAACAGAAGATTAAATGTTACAGATACCTACTCTCCTGAAGAGAGTGGGCCTTCACCTGAGTGAAGGGTGAAGAACACTTGATATGTTTTCATTGTTCATCATTTCAAGTAGATTCATACGTGGGTACAATTCCTTGTTACTGTGGCCCTAGTCCTTTATTTACCTGGGTTTGAGAGTCACTCTAGGATTGTTTATTCCAAAGTTTAAACCTGGTTGTTAGTTTGTCTCTCAAAAGAATAGTGTTTAGACCTTGGTTTGTTGAGTAATTAAAGATAGAGCATCAGATGGGGACAGGTGAACTCAGAGAATCACTTAAGGTTTTCCCGCTTAACACTTCTTGCTGATGAAGTGATTTAACACTTTGTTTGCCTTGGAACATTTTCTGGTACTCAAGAATTACATATGACATTTAAACTGCCGCTGACAACTTCAATGGTTGCAGATCTTCATGGAAGTCAAAAGTCCCATCTGTTTGCAGTCTGGGTCAGCTAACTGAATTCTGTGGGACTGCACTGAGAACCAGCTCTGCATGTAGGTGAGCCTCGGAACAGCAGGCTGATTTTTATATTATCCACAGCTTGTGTGGAAGTTGAAATCTGCCCTGAACAGATCAGTCTCTCTGGAAGACAACAGTTCTGTGTCTCATACTCAGTAGCTGTTACACAAAGAAAAAAACAATCTCCTGGTTTGATTATTTGCTAAATAATATTGCTATTTCTATTAATTTTGGTATCTAGCAATGCTTTAGCTTGAGTATGAAAAGTAGGAAATTAATAGGTGACTTTATATTTCAGATTTATTCACACCCAGTCGTTCCAGTAATTATTTCCCTTCGGTGTCTGCTGTCAGCTCAGCAACAACAGACAGCAGCAGCCATTCTTCCCAGGTAAGAGTGTTTAAAAGAGGCCTCATCTCAGGCACACGTGTGCTGCGAAGACTCTGATGTGACCTGTGTCCTTCTCAGAAGGAGTTCACGTGAGAGGTTCAGGGGTCATGTCTGAATCTGGAATACTTTTCTTTTCTGTCAGTCTCCTGTCCTGCCATCGGGTTCGTTGCCCAACACGCTTCCAGCAGGGAACATCAGTGACGGACTGATGACAGGAGCGGGTACTGAGGAAGTCATTCCTGATGTTGACACTGACCAGTGTTCCAGCATTAGAAGTGGGGGATCTTTCATCCAGCCAGCGGACTTCACTCCTGACTCGTCTCTCAGCGGGCCACAAACTTTTATGCCAGTGTTTCAGACACCCTTGCCACTGCTTCAACCTGCAACGCAGCAGCACCAGTCCCCGTTGCCTGCGGTGCCTCTGAATTCTAGCTTAAGCTCTCCACCAGCTGCGTTTGCTGCACCAGAAACCCAGAAGTTTGGCCTCTGTGAATCTACAGTTATCACCCACACAGCCTCTGCTACGTTGACCCACAATGCCCCAGCCACCACCTTCAGCCAGAGCCAGAACCTCGTCCTGGCGACGCAGCAGCCAGGCACAGGAGTGCCTTGTAACCTGGCTTTCCAGACTGCTGTCCTGCAGGGGCAGCCCCGGCCCCAGCTCCAGTCCCAACTGACGTTTGCACTCCCCAAAGCTGTTCCTCTGGTCAGTGCTGGGACAAGGCCCAAACAGTCACAAAAAATAGTGCCTGCTCCGAAGCCTGAAACAGTGTCCTTATTGTTAAAGAATGCCTTCATCACCCCAGGTGAGAAGCAGTGGTAGGGTGATGTTTTTCTTTTCTGAGTGGGACTAGCAGGAGGGAGACACCTTTTTGCTTTTCTTGATTTATATAATAAGTGAAAATACAGCTTCCTGAGGGTGTCCAAGGAACCCCTGAATCCACTGATGTGTTGCTTCACTCTTCAGTGGGATGCTCTGGAATGCTGTGAGGATTGGAAGTGGTTTGGTTGCGAGTGTGAGAAGCTGACCTGTGAAAGGTGGTACCAGCTTGTAAAATGAGTGCTAGGCTGTGTAGACCCATCGGCACGTGGGATGACTGGAGCTGTCTGCTCCTGCCCCATAGAAACCTCGGGTTTGATGGTGTTCTGATTAGCTTTGCCCCTCAGAGCATTCGACCAGAGCAGAGTAGGAGATGTTAGGGAGATATAGTGTAGGATGGAGAGTGGCAGATCTGTCCCTGTCATTGATTCATCAGGTTGCCCTGGCCAAGTGACTGTGCCTGCCTGTGCATCACCACACTCTGTAATACCAGGGTACTGGGAGAATTGTAGACCCATAGAATTGTTTTGTTTGGAAGAGGCCTTTAATATCATCAAGTCCAACTGTTAACGCAGTACCGCCAAGTCCACCACTAACCCCTGTCCCTCAGCACATCTCCATGGCTTTCAGACCCCTCCAGGGATCGCAGGGACTCCACCATTGCCCTGGGCAGCCTGGGACAGCCCTGGACAGCCCTGGAGGGGAAGAAATTGTTCCTCAGCTCCAACCTAAACCTCTCCTGGGGCAACTGGAGGCCAGTTCCTCTTGTCCTATTGCTTGTTCCTTGGGAGCAGAGCCTGACCCCCCCTGGCTCCAGCCTCCTGTCAGGGAGCTGTCGAGAGCCAGAAGGCCTCCCCTGAGCCTCCTTCTCTCCAGGCTGGACAAGCCCAGGTTGCTCAGCCTCTCCTCACCAGACTTGTGGTCTAGACCCTTCCCCAGCTTTGTAGCCTTTCTCTGGCCATGCTCCATCCCCTCAGTGTCTTTTTTTGGATTGAGGGGCTGAAAACTGAACCAAATATTCAAGGTGCAGCCTCACCAGTGCCAAGCACAGAGGTGCAGTCACTTCCTGGGTCCTGCTGGCCACGCTGTCTGTACTGGGAATACTTTGGATGTATTCTGACTTTGGCCTTAGGTGTGCCAGAAACTCTTCTGAGTCTGAGTGGAGTGTTGGCTGGGGAGCAGATGTTGAAGAGGAGCACAGCATTGGTCCAGATGGAAACACAGGAGCGTGCCTCTCATCCACCATCAGTGCTCCCTAGCAGGACCAGGGTGATGAGAATCAATCTTCAGCAGTGAGTAAGGAGTAAGAACAGGGAGCTGGAGATCTTTGTCTTGAGCAACCTACAGTCTCTTGAGATGCTGTCAGGAGCACCTGTATGTTGGGTGTGATTTGGAGCCATTGGCACAGCACAAGGCTCAGAAGAACAAGCATGAGCAGAGAGAGCTTTGCTTGTGGTGGTTCTTGTGGGAAAGCTCACAGCTAGAGCAGGACAGGCAGTACATTTGTTCTTGCACACTATTTTTAGACTCATGCTGGCTGGGGGCCAAGTGACTTCAGCCACCTGAAATGTGCAACAATAACCCAAGAAAAACCCTGCCTGGAGGAGTATTGTTAATGAGGCTGTGTGAAGGAGTGGGTGTGTCTGCCAGGGCTGGGCATTGTGGTTACCCACCAAAAAAAAAGAAAATAATCACTGTTCAGGAGTAGAACAGACCCAAGGATCTAATTCTAGCATGTCATTGGGCCATTAGTAATATCAGTAGGGTGTTGATGGTGGTATTTCTGTCCATGGTGTGTTACAAAGCAAGAGTCCTTGTACCTTCAGCAGCTGAGACGTTCATTTGTCACCTACTAAAGCATTGTAGGCAACTTTCCTTTTCAGAAACCTTTGGCTCCTAGCTTTCTTAGTGCTTCTTGGGTTGCTCCTCCCCTTTTAGATCACTTTCCCAATACTTCATCGGTAACTTCTGGACCATAACAACAAAAGGCTTTGCTTCTCCTCTAGATTTGAAGTTGTTGCTCTTTTTCGTTCCTGGCAGCAGCACGTGGTCTGGGATCTTGGTGCTCTTAAACCACCGGGACGCCAAGCTCAGGGGTCAAATCCAACATCTTATGTAAAGACTGGAGCTTTATTTTTGGCAATAGAATAAACATCAGTACTCGTAACTAAGGCATTTATGCCTGTCATTTGTGTTCATCTCAAGACTATAAACCAAATTGCCTTATAGCCTCTATTAGAAAGGGATGTGTAACACTTACTGCCCTGTGATCTAAGGACTCAAAAATCTGCCTGCTGCAAGACTTCACCAGGGAGAGAACTCTGCTATCACCAGTTCAGGATTAATGCTCTGATTTTGAGAGGAAAGTCTGCAAAAGATGAATGTGTGGGATAGAAACAGGAAAAATCTAAAAGGGCATCTAAATACGTGCTGATTGTTGCAGTTACCCAAAAGTGGAAGTCGGAAAGGTGGAGTTTGTGTGGCAGTGTTGGTGCACTGGTAAGAGCAGGCTCTTCAGCTGCCCAGAGATGCCCTAAGTCCAGCTGAACTTCAGTGAACAGCAGAAGGGCTGTGATTCCAGCTTTATATGTGGCAATGCTGGGGCAAAGAGTGAACTCCTTGTCTCCGAGTGACAGTGCTCTCTGCCAGATAGACCCACGTGAGGGCTGGCGTGAGGCTCGTGCAGTTCCCAGGCCTTTCTAATGCAGGCTGTACGGAAACTCCGGTCGATTCAAAACACGGTTGTTAAGTCACAGTAGGGGAGAGGACATTAGATACCCTGCACTGTCTCCTGTTGTGCTGTGCATGTCCTTCAGTATCCTGAAGCAGAGGGGTAGGTTGGCAGTGACGGAGCTGTTGTGGCACTTTGCATACATCGTGACTTTATTAGTACTGATAAAATAGGATGAACTACCCAGAGTCAAAACACTTATCACTGGGACACGGGCTACAGCAGAATGTTGTGCAGTTTGGTGTAGGCTGTTTAGCTTTACTTAGCATGAGTAGCCAGATTTGCCGAAGCCTTAGGCTGCAAGCTGTGAACTTTTCACTGAGGTGTGATGAACTTTCACCTAGTTAAGCAAAACAGGGCCTCCAGAGCCAGCACAAACCAGAGGATAAGGAGGCCACAACTGTCAGCAGAAGCTGCAACTCGACAAGATAAGAGCAGTTAATGGGCTACCTGGAGACAGAGGAGGAGTCCAATAAGATGTTAGAGGATCCCAGACCAGAAATCACCATTGGACCAAATGGTGTGTGAGGGGTGGGTGTGTAGATTGTAAGGGTCTGATTGCCCAGGGATGTCTTTGTTCAGGGACCCTCTTTGGAGGCACCCATCTCGAGCTGTTCCTGCTACTGTACCACTCAAATTTTATTTTTTCTTAATGGAATCTGACGCCTGAGACTCTGCCATGGGAAACCTCAGCTCTGAACTGTGGGGATGATACCATCCAGATGACTCTGTATGCATGTCCAGGAGTTAATTAGGGCACCCTGGAGCCACCCTCTCTGAAGGAACTTAGGTCCTAGCAGCAAAGTCTTGAGTGGTGTGAAAATGACTCCCCAAGTGTAAACTGGATGCCCCGACAGTGCGAATTACCTTGAGAGTACAAAGAAGAGCTGAAGCCAGTACAGGCTAGAATGAAACAGAGTAAGTTTGGGTTAGTTTTCTCAAAAAGCATCCAGAAGCTGTGTCTTTGTGATTCTTCCCTTTAAAACAATGTAGGATGGTCAACCACATTCCCTCTAAAGTCTGGGCAAGAATGATGTCAGTGTTAATGCCATGTCAGTAACTGTCCATCTGCTTTGGTTAGCTTGGACCTCAGCAGATTTGTGTTAGTCTAGAATACTGTAGTGAACAGCAAGTCGTCGGGCACAAGTCTCCTGTACAGACTTTTGCTGACAATTTTGGTAACTTTCTCTGTGGAAACTGTTGCTGCTATTGACAATTATCTCTAGCTGTCTAACACTGCAGAGCTGGTTCTTTCACCTACTTTCTGGAATTCTGGTGCTGATTCCCAGTCACATTTGGTTGCCTTGCTCTTGTGCGTCACCGAAAGCAGCTGTAAGAACAGACAGTGAAAGAAGCAAGTAGAGTGAAGCGGTGAGGATGAGAATTCAACGTATATATGCAAGGAAGCATGAAGTATTGAATATACATCTGTCAATTGGCTTCTGTCACTGACCCTTTCTGGGTCAGCAGAGCAAGCCTGAGATCCAAGAAGTATGGATGTGAGAGGAGAGGTGAAGATGATCTTCCTTCTGTAAATGAAGACAAGTTACACCTCCCTGATTTACTGGGTACCTCTGTAAATTCACCTTGAAATGGTGACAGGGAAGCCATAAGCCTCAGAAATAACTGGTGTCTTAGAGTCCTTTGTACTAGATTCATGGGACTGAGATTGAGAAAACTGGTGGTTCTTGGGTACTATTACCTTGCAATGCAGAGAGGTGCCCATTACTCTCTTCTCCTGGTCAACAGCAAGTTATGACAAGATCATTATTTTTTTTCCTCTCTTTTTGTCTTATTAACTATTCTAACTTGTGTTCTTCAGCTGCCTTTCAGGGACAGTCCAGAGCTGTGATTGTAACTCCAGCACCTTTAAAGAGAGAAAGGATTTTGACGCCAGCCACGTCTCAGTCTAATGTTGCAATTGCACCAGCTGGAATTGTCAGAGTAAGGAGAAGAAAACAAAATATACTTGGTGGTGGTTTTTTTTGGGTTTTGGTTTTTTTTAGGCCTGTTATTTGCAAGTAGTTAGAGCCCTTGTGTGCTTAGGAGTGTAATTAGTCCACTAAATCTCACCCATTACCCAGCACGTGCATTTATGAATTCAACATTATGGTTGCTTATTTTTAATTTAGCTCCTTTATGGGCCTGGAAGCACTGTCTGGTCTTCCCAGACTCTGTTCTGCTTGATAGAACAGTAAGATTAAGAAGGGGCGTGTATACCCAGTACTGTGAATGGGGATGGGTTGTGCTTTTTATTTAGAAGGAGCCCAGGATGTCACCTTTCCATTGACATACTGGAAAACATGGAAGTGGGTTTCTCAATATGCTGTATGCAGGAAGATGGAAAGTTTTTTAGTATTGTACACTGTTGATGCTGTTGTTGTAATACTGCTCTAAGTTCTGAAAGGGTACTGGTCTCCTGCCATAAGTCTGACTTAAGTGCCTGCCAGTTCTTTGTGTTAACCCCTATTTCATGTCATCAGATTGTTAATCGTGTATTAATTTGCTGCTTATAGCAAAAGGCAAGGTAACAAATCTCTCTCTTTCTCTCTCTCTCTCTTTTCTCTCATCCTCTCTCTCCCTCTGCCCCATCTCCCCCTTCCTGCTCTCTTTTTCCTTCTCTCTGTTTTTCTGTACCATTTCTATGCTGTTCCCAGGTTCCTGGGGTGACGGAGTTCCATAGTAACATTCTGGTTGGTCCAGCACAGCGAGCACCAAGTAGCCAACAAACCCAGTCCACAGTCTCACATCTCTTCTCTCCTAGTGTAGTCCAGGATGTGTTGGTGAAAGGAGAGAAAATCCCTTCCCACAGTAGCAATTCCCAAGTTCCCTCACCTACACCTAGTAAGTTAGAAAGCTGTAAGCGTTGTCTTCCCCTGCAGATGTGTGTTTCCATTGGTTAGGCAGGGTGTAAACAGGCCTTGAGGAACCCTGGATCATTTCTGAAGGAAAAGCTTTCTAGGCCCTTATACCCTGGAGCTTTGGTCGCATCCAGTTGTTGGCAGATTTTGCCTTAAACTACTGTGCAGGGTCCCCACAAACTGTGATTTCATGCTTCCTGCAAGTGGCCCCTTTCTAAAAGGACATACGGACGTAGCCACCGAGAAATGAAACCAGTTTGAAAAGCATCCGTGCAGAAAGTGCTGGATAGGTTTGTTGTTTGGTTTCATAACTAGAATTTTGATTGAAGGATCTCAGAACACAATCCTTGTTGACAGTTGGTAAGTGCAAAGACTCCTTTTGCATGCCTGTTGGTAGAGCGGCGTCTGGGCCGGTTTTAGAGACATGCTGGTTTTACTGGTAAATACCTTGTGTTACTGTCACATCCCAGACCATTAGAGCTTCAAATGGGGGATTTTAGGATGATGGAATTGCAGCCTGGGCATTCAACATAACTTTGGTGAAAGAGTGTGCGTGTGACAGGAGTATTACACGCCCCTGTTCGGGATGTATTAGCCTTGTGCCATGAAATGCTCGCCTTTCCTGGCAGTCTTGATGTTTCCCAGCACGTGGTTGCTGCATCAATGAGTGTAATTTGGTTGCCGACTGCATTTCAGCTCAATTCTGATTAGAAACTTCTCAGCAGTTAAATATTTGCTCTAGAAAGTTGTTTCTTAACATCACTTGTCTTTCTTCCTTTTTATGAAGGTCGAGACTGTCAGAATTCAGGCCAAGCTTCCCCCTGCACCTCTGAGCAGAGCCCCAGTCCACAGTCTCCCCAGAACAGCTGCTCAGGAAAAGCTGCCACTGACCCTAGTATGGCTGCATTCAAGGTGTGTGTCCTTTTCTTTGAAGTGCTTTTCTTCTCTGCCTTCATATAGCTTCTGCCCTGATGTCTGAGCATGGACTAGAGAGTTAAGTTGTGCTTCAGGAACAGTGGAATATTTGTGCCTTAGGTTTAGTTTGTGCTGCATCTCTGCTGCTCTGTTCAAGTTAAAATGTCAGACTTGAATAATCTCTGCTCTTTGGGGGTGTGTCACTAGAAGGGCCAGGCTTAACTGAACCTCTGCACGTCCTTATGGTCGTGACAGCAGTTCCTGCTGTGGCTCACAGGAGTGTTAGACAGGACTCTGTTTACCTAGTCAAAGATTGCAGGGTTAGTTTTCTAACCTGTGTCTTTGTGACACGGTTCTGTTGGGGCTCTTCAGTATGCAGCACTCTGGCCATCACGGGAGGCGGAAAGTTACTTCTCCACAGAGAAGCAGCTCCAGAGACTACAAGTTATAGCTGTTAAACACCTGGAGAATTACTGGACCTCAGACTCAAGCTGACCTTGTCAGAACACTTTTTGTGATGATTTGAGAAACTTACCCACAAAAATAACCAACCATTGCAGGATAATCACCTCTCATTCAGTTGTGAAAGGGACTGTTACTTAACCATTCTGCAAGTGCCAACCCCTTTTTGGCTTCTCTCTGTATACCCTGTGAGTTGATGTCAGCTTGATTACCCCCAGGGCAGAAAGGCAAGTTTAAATACTTGCAGCCTGTGATTGCACTCAGGTCTAGCTCTGTTACAGAGGAGAATCAGAACTGCCCCTTGCTGAGCATGCTGCAGGTTACTCATGAAAGTTTCGGTTACTTGCTTGGTCTCAATGCTCACGGTCAGTAGTTGCAGCCTGGTTTTGCTGCTAGAGAGCAAGTTAACAAAAGAATGTGTTATTAGGACTGGGTGATGATGGGAAAGTGGCCACTAGATGGAGGAGTGCCCTTAAAAGTAAGGACAGTGCTTTATAGGCATTTAAACTCACCTGCTTCGACAGGAATTGCACTGGATGTGTACTGTTAGTAACTCTTTTCTAAGACAAGACGAACGGGGTTGTTTGCCAGACTCTAGGTGTATGTTCTTTTGCTCCTCTGCATCTTTAGTTAGACTAAACAGTTCTGTATTGCTGGGTAAGACTCTTTTTGTTTGTTTGGTTGGTTGGTTTTTTGTTTGTTTGTTTGGGTTTTTGTTTGGTTTTTGGGTTTTTTTTTGTTTTTTTTTCTTCAGTTTGGCAAAGTATAAAGGGCACTGAAAATCTCAGTTCTGCTCTTGAACCTGTTTGTTTTGGGTTTTTTTTCCTGTGGTTTTGGGCAGCTGCTTCACTGCTTTATTACATTGTTTTCCTCCATTATAAAATGGGTTGATGATGAGCTGTTGCTGGAAAGCCCATCTCTGCCAAGATTGTGTTCTCAAAGTGCAATGTCCTTATTGGCTTCCAAGAATTTTGGAGGAAACAACTTATAAGTTTGTAATGCTAGAGATGCAAATGCTAATTCCTGACAAAGCCTTTATCCTCAGGGTAAGCCAGAGTTGCAGATTCTTTTTTCATTCTATTTTTGTCAGACTGCCTGTTACATCAGTAAATTTTATGTATATATTAAGAATAAATTATATGGACTGTTTTAACCTTAAATGCTTCAACAAGATTCTAACTCATTTCATGCCTCAAAAAGTGGAATCTAACTTCAGAAAAGGAAATTAACAGTCTTAAATAGGAATTTTTACTTTAGAAAGAAAGCTTACAAGGTTTTGAATTTAATTTTATATACTGGACACTTTTTAATAACAACATCATTTGGAAATTTATAGTCCTGTGACTTTGGGAAGACTACGAATGCCCCAATTCAACAGAAATTACACTGGGAATTTGAATAGCTGAAATAGAGATGGTAGTAGAATGGTAAAGGAGAACAGCACAGACTGAGCTAATTTTATCTATGCAGAATCGAAGAATGAGGCACATTTCAGAACAAAAACGAAGGTTTCATATCAAGATCGCTTTCAGTACTCTGAACAGCTTGGTTTCGGCCAACTCCATGTTGGTAAGTAACCTGGCAGCACTGACAGTTTGTTATGGAATATAAGAGAGTCATTCTAAGAACAGTTGCTAATAAATTTAATCTCTCCACTGTTGACTGAGAAATGCCAGTCAGTTGGTGAAGATACTTGAACTGAGGGATTTGGAAAGGGAAGGGTGATAAATCCATGGCTTACACTCTTTAGAGTACGTGAAAGCGCTTCAGCTCTTTCTCATACAGCTTCAAATGCTGAACAAGTCTTATCTGATGAGATGGTGCAGCTTTAAAGCCAACAGGGAAAGAAGAAAAACTGATCTTTCTTCAATCATCACCCTTGAGAGCCCAGTAATGAGGATTTTTGTCACATTTGCAGCATAAGATGACTTTGCATTTACTGTTATGTCATTGTTCTTCTGATCTATTGGCTTTTTGTACTCGTTCTGGCTGGGTTCTGGTCCCCATAGCTGGACTTGAAGAAGCTGTGGTGCAGCCAGTACTGTCAGCTTTTTCTGCCTGAACCAGGAGCCAGCCAGAAACCAGGGGGATGAAGTTGGTACGATGCTGGTCCTGGCTTAATATACCTTGACCTGTGTTAGTAATACCCATCTGTGAGCACAGCTTGTTAGCTTAGGCTTCGGGCCATGCTAACTACAGCTGAGAGCATGGCAGAGCCACCTTCTGTGCCTGCAAGTGCTGTTGAAACTTGTCAGGGAGGCAAAGGAAGACTAAAAATCCAGCAAAATTTCTAAAAGTTCCTACACCGATGAGAACTCTGCCTCCCAGGAGGAGTCAGGAGCCTGACAAGTTCAGATGGTTTTGAAAATCCTTATAGGACTCTTTACATCTAGTAAAGGGCTTCCCCCCCACCTCCCTCATCTTTTTCACATAGATTTTCGGGGGGTGTGGGGGGGAAATCCCAACTGACTTATCATTGTCAAATGACTTTGTCCAAATGAAGAACATCTTCTGGCTCCACTAGTTAACTTTGGTCACTAAATTGAACTCAATCATTAAAACACAGACTTGTTTGCACAATAAAGTTTTGAATGTCCTTTAAATGTCAGTACCTTTTGAAATGTGGAAAACGTCAAAGCTTATTCTGTAGAATGTTATTTGCATAATGTTTATAGTTTTATACATTTAGGCCATAAGTTGTCAGAATTTCACTTCCTGCTTTGAGTAGCCTATTTGAAAGGTAAGCAGTTTTGAAAAGTCAGCTTTAGCAAAATGTCTGATTATTTTATTTCTCAAGTGTGTTGGGTTTGGGGTTTTTTTATTTGCTCTTCAAAAATTGAAGAGTATGTAAAAAAAAAAAAGAAATATGTATGACATGATTGCTTCCTCCTTTGGTGATAGCTAAAGCATGTTACCTTCTGGTTAATAACCTTCAGGTTTCCCAAACTAAGTCATCTCTATTGTCAAAGAATGTTTCCAACAGCACTACAAACCTAGCAGCAGATGTAGCACATCTTTCAATCCTCATGTAAGATCACGTACATTTTTAAGAGAATAGGTAACAGATAAAACATTTTTAATTATTAAAATGCTTTCAACTAAGTAGCAAAAATGGAATTTGTGGAAGAAACCAACCACTGCGACCACATTTCTCTGTATTAGTGTGCAAATTGGAGTCAGGGAAATGAAGAGGTTAGCCTCCCCTGAAGTGTTTTTGCTCTGCCTGTCTGTGCTTTTGCACACAGTGAAGGAAACTTAAGGTGCTGAAGTGCTTTTCTGGGTGTTACAGCAGGTTAGGGGCAAACTCTTCATCTGTCTAGCTTTGTTCCAGAAAGTGAGCTCTATGTTTGTGTTTGGTCTAGATCAGCCATGCAAGCACGCTCCAGAAAACAGTAGAATATATCGCTAAACTACAGCAGGAAAGGACACAGATGCAAGAGGAAACCAGGCGCCTTCGGGAAGAAATCGAGGAGCTAAACGCTGCCATCATGTGAGATTTGGGGAGCTTTCTGTAATGAAGCAGAGCAGCTTGAATGTTGCTTTGGCTAACAACAGGGAATGTCTGCCTCAGATGGGTATTCAACAGCAGAGTTGCTATCAACTTCCAAGCAAAAAGGGCCGGGTGCTGGTAGCAGACTGGATTTTCAGCAAGCTCTGAGCATGACTGCACGACAGGGGCAGCATTAGGTCAGTTAGAATAATTCTGGGAAGGAGCCACTGACGATGCTTTTCTTAAAGCAGTGCTCACCGGGTGATCAAACTCTTACTCTTCATGATGGCTTTGCTGCAGTTTTCTTTCCAAATGCAGTCAATTTTTATAGGAAAGTACAGTTGAGTAGATAAGATACAGGACTTGGAATCGCGGAGCTTGCCACTGGCTGAACGTAACTCTGAGTCACTTCACCTTCCTGGTGCCTCAGTTTCCTCTGTGGGTTTCCAATAGCTAACGTACTATTGCAAAGCATGTGGAGAACCCCGGTGGTTTTTCTTCCATCTACAAAAGCATTAGGCTTAGGCATTATGTTGGACTTATCAGCAACTCAAAGTCTTTTTAGTTTTCTTTAAAACTATGATGTCTGTTTGGTTTTATTTTCAATTGATCTGTTTCTCTGTAACACTTTCTTCTGTAACGTTACTCAGGAGTAACTATGTAAATTTTCCCGTGACTCCTAATGTGCCTTTTACTAATTGGATGTCAAAAAATGACTTTGTTCTCTGTTACATTTCCTTTTCACTTTTGTTGCTTGTAATAAGGAGTGTGTGGCAGCTTGAGAAGTAGCTTTGCTGTGTGAACGTTGACAAAATGGATGGGAAAACTAGACTTATTTCTGTCCATAACAATTAGACTCGGGTGGGATGTGTGTCTGGGGAGCCACCTCGCTCAGGGATGCTGGGGATGTGCAATTTTCTCTTGCTATAATTCTGGAAGCGAAGCGTGTCCTTTTTGCTGAGGATTCTGACCTCAGAACATCATCTTTTAAGTTCTTGTCAACAGCAGCTCCCTGCTACCGGAGTTCCTGTAACACGGCAAAGATTTGACCACATGAAGAGATTGTTTGATGAGTATGTGAGAAGCAGGACCCTGCAGAACTGGAAGTTTTGGATTGTATCCTTTTATATCAACCTGCCAGACGTGAGGTTTAGTGCTAATATATGTAGAGCCAAGAACTCTGGATTCTGATGCTGTGACTTTAAGCCAAGTTATTTAAACAACGTTATGTCCTCAGTTTTCATTCCCATCTGTACATGGATATGAATTCTTGCCTTACAGGCTGTCGTGAGGCACAACTTGTTCACCTTAAAGTATAGGAGGTAACTTGAAAGTAAAATGCAAGACAAAGGCAAGGTTTTCTTGGTGGGTTGTTACGCTGCAGGAAATGTTTAATGGGTTGCTTCTGTAACTGTAGCTCTTGTAGTCTTTTGGAAAAGCTGAACAGAGAATAGCAAAGATTTTTTTTTGGGGGGGGAACCTACAAACAATTACTGAAATGATTGGAATGGCAGTTTAAAACTTGCACACACACCACACACACACACCCCCCTTTATATTTTTCTTTTTTTACTTTTCTGTTTGTCTTTTGTTACAGCAGTGAATCAACTTGATTTCTCTTTGCTCCTCCAGTATTAGCAGCTGTGCTTGTAAGCAAATGATAATGCAGGAGATAAAGACACAAGCTGAATGAAACCAAATTAGCTGCGTTGATGCTGTGCTGTATAGACTTAACTAGTTTGGATCAAACATTATTAGCTTGGATCAGTTCAGGGCTTTTAGTAATTAGAAATGAGGAGCAGTGTTAACCTTCCATTTTCCCATTAAGTGTCCTGTGTTTGTATAGCTATTTATTTGCACTTCCTATTCTGTATGTTTGTGTCTTGTGCTGGCTATTTCTAGCTACCTGGATAATATGAGTATATAGGTGCATGCATGAAGCACACACTTCTAATACTTCAGCAGGTGAAAATGCTTGATTTGGTGTTCCCTTGTTTATAGACAGAAACTATTCTTTTAGCATCCTTTTAGGGAACAATTCTTGGTGAGATCTCACGCAGTCTCTCCTATCTTAATGCTGATGCAGTTGTGGAGCCTCTGAATTCTACAGCTCTGTTAACTCTGGAACAATTTAAAGTGAATTACAAAAACAGAGGTCTTCAATATAACCATGAAAATAGTTATTTAAAGACAATCCTGCACATCTTTGCTGATTGGATATTGTGTTTCTTTCATGCTACTTCAAGATGTTAAATAGCTTCAGAATTTGGAAGTGAGAGACTTCTAGAAAGCAGCAGAGATTTTTCAGGCTTGAAGCTGTAAGTTAGGGTAGGTGGGTTTTGTAGTATTTAGAGAAAGACAAAAGCTTTTGTAGTTGGGGAAAGTGAAGGTTGTTAGGCAAAGTAATATTCCCAGACTTCCCTTTCCATGTAACTGTGATGGAACAGTTGTTGTTACAGCTGGATTGAATCCTTAACGCATGCTGACATACTTCAGAATGTCTTTACAAGGTCTGGGGGTGAGTGCTGATAATAATAATTAAAAATCTCCTTATGAAATGACTGAGAGAGAGAAAGGCAGTTTCATTACAAATACGAAAATACCATCGTTCCTGTTACATAGAGGAGGGAAATGAGTAATCTGGTCTTGTGCTACTAGAGATAACCCAAGTTTAGAATACTCTTGAATATTAGAAAATCAACAGAATAATAAGAGTGTTCTTCTAGTCACTCTGTAAGTGTCTATAAAGACCACCCAAATCCCCTCAAATATTCCAGGCAATTGTTAGACCTGTCAGGAGCTGCAGTGAGAATGATGGGGGTGCATGACAATGCTGAGATGGATTTGAGCCATGTTCTCACATGCTGCTGACTCTAGTCAGAAAATCCCTTCTGGAGTAAGATGGTAAAAACACAGATTGGGAGCCTTCAGATGAGTGTTACCATCCAACCAGCTTCTGAAATAAATGTACCTGTAAGCTGGAATCTACTTGATGTTATAACAAGCTATTTTGAGTTCAAATGTGGTGAATGTTCCCGGAAATCTCATCTGAAAACCTGGGAGGTGGGGCCAACTGAGGCTTGTGGTGGTGCTCTGTACATTTTAATACACTACAGACCAAGAATCCTGTCTGCTCCTTTTCTGCCAGGAAGGCTGTTGCCAACTCCAGGTCCATCCTTCCAAGCTGTGACAATAGAGAGCCAAAAGAAAGCCTGACAGTCCTCAGCTTGCTACTGTTCTGCTCATGATTTCAGAAAGCATTTTTTGAAATGTTGAAGTCCCTCTAGTAGTTGAAGTCCCTGTAGAAGTCCATTGTTTCTTCTGCGGTCTGAGCTGTAGTAGCCTTGCCCATAGAATGTTTTAAACTCCTCCTTTGTTGTCTCCCTTAACACTTGACATTTGCAGTTCAGCATTATTATTAAGCCATTGTTCGAGTCCTTCAATGGGATGGTTTCCACAACAAGCTTTAAGGATCTGAATCAAACTGCAATGGCCTGGTTGGATCAGCATTGTCCTCTTCCTGTTCTGAGGCCAAGTAAGTGAAGTTCTATCTGGCAGCTATTCAAGATCATAGGAAGTGAGACCATATATAATACCATTTTTTGAAAGTCAGAGGATGACAAAGCAAGCACATGATGCTGCATATGATTTTGAGTTCCTTTTTACTATGTCAGTGGAAAAAAGAACCTCTTGAACTGTGAAGATAGTTGGTTGCATGCCTAACACTGAACAGAAAAAAAACTCCACAACAAATTGCTGAACCAGAATTTTAACAGTCTTAAGCTGCATTTAAATTTCACCTTTTATCCTCTAGTTGGAGTAAGTTTGGCAATGTGATTTATCTTGTTACAAAGGAAAACTTCTGAGATTTGTGTTCAGCTTTGGAATGACCTTCTGTTTAGCCAGGATTGCTTTGATCCCTTCCCCCTTGCAACTCAGCAAGTATTTACATTTAAAGTTACAATTATCAAGCGATCCTCTCTTTTGTAGAAGAAATGGGTGGGTTTGGTGAGATCTCACGCAGTCTCTCCTATCTTAATGCTGATGCAGTTGTGGAGCCTCTGAATTCTACAGGGTTTGAGTTTTTTTTTTTAGTCCTATATCTCTGTTCCCTGGGCACAGCTCTTGCACACCTGTTTCTTGCTGGGCGTGGAGCTTTGCATATCTTGCAGAAGTATTTCCATAACTCTGTCATGCATTACATCCTTGCAGGTCCTGCACATTTCCTTGTGCTGACCTGTTTGCAGTCACACTAATGGCTTTTCTTGATACTTTTCTGACTGGTTTTACAGTGGTGCTGAACACTCTCCGGCATCTAAGTACAACCACCTCGGTCCTGTCGGATCCATCGCGCCTGCCGGAGCAAGCCACTGAGGCAGTTACCAAGATGAACAAATCAGCTGGTGAAACCTAACAGCCAAAGACAGTGAGTTGCTTGTCCAAGGGGTGGAGAACCTGCTGGTCCAGCAGCCTGGCGAGTCTCCTTTCAGTCGGTGCACTTTAGAAAGAATTCTCTCCATCACCCGAGACCTTGTTCGGGGCATCTGGCATCTGCCTTCAGAGTCCGCGGAAGTACGATGCGACGTTGTCGTAACGGTTTGATTCCTCTTCAGTGCTGTGCTGTACTCCATTATGTGAGAAAACACCAAGCTCAGGTAAATTTAGCAGGTTTGAGACCTGCAGGCAGCAATATATCTCCATCAATGCAGCATGCATCTATATGCAACCAATGTATTTCTATGAAACAGCTTCACGTACTGAGTTCTCTGGAGTGTAAATCTTGTACACCAAGGAATGTATTTCAAGGGGAAACGTACTTTGATTTCATGAAACAAAATGTGCTTTTTACTTTGTTTTCTGATATTTGGTTCCATTTGTTTTACTTGAATAGTGAAAACTGTTAAAGAGGATCATACTAAAAACCAAAGGAGAAGACAAAAAAATCCATCAATGATGTCAACTCATGGCAACAATGCTAGAATTAAAATCTCAGGCTATGTTTTATGTACTTTTATTTTAATGAGTGTATCATTGCATATGATCAGTTTCAAGACATGCTTTCTTTTCTAGCAAATAAAGGAGCTGATTCTTATTATTTCTCCTGATATAGCCATTGCAAGTGAGTAGCAGGCTGTGCAGTAAGTGCAAGGAAGCAGTTTTAGATTGCGTAGATTCTGCAGTTAGGATAGATACATGACTTTCATATCCACTTAATCTGTGAACTGTTTTCTTGCACTCTGCAGAGTTCAGCTGCCTTCCTCATAAAACATGCACATATAAAACACATCCATAGATAAATGTAGTAGTGCTTCGGAGACAAGAGTTGAGTTTGTGATGTTAAGAAATTGGCTTTTTTATCTCAGAAACTATATCAAACCACATGGACTTGTAGTCAGTTTTTTGCTTCTTCGTCTTTTTTGCTTGTTCTTTTTGCCTTCTCTCTGAGAAACCTGGAGGACTTAGCTCAGTTTGGGCTGTATGGGGAGGTTATGTTCACCAGGAATTAGAAAATGTGTTTAGAATCTGAAATTCTGCATAACATTTTGCTGTCACGGCCTCAGCAAGCCCTGTGCTCTGCTGCAGGTAAACTGTCTCGTTCCAGCAGTGATAGTCTGTCCATCCTGCACTGGGAGACTCATTCCAGCTGATTGTTCATACTCTGGAATGATCCTGTGACCCCTGTAATTCCACTCCTTACTTGATTCTACTACTTAAGAGCTATGCAAACTGTGGTAATGTTTCCCTGGTATCTCCCCTGAGTAGTTTTCTTCCAGGTTCAAGAAGCAGGCTGCCTGGAGGTGATCAGTGGTGCTCAAAAGAGGAGCAGCTAAAACATTTGGGCATTGTGGGTTCAGTAGGTTCTCTGTTGGGGGATGTAGTTTTTCCTCAGCGTTGTCCTCAATATTCCCCACTTGGTGGGCCACAGTTTAAAAGAAAAAAAAAAAAACAAAAACAACCAAACAAAACAAGAAAGCCAAGCAGCAGTAGGCTTGGGGAGTGGGACTAAGTACAGGGAGTAATTTTCTTTCTTCTTTATCCTGAGATTTTGCAGCTAATGGCTTTCGTTGCAGAGTATGCTTACGTGTGAGCAGGACTGTAGCAAGAAAGTGTGAAAGGTCAACCCCAGGGCCCTCTCCCTGAATAGAAGTACTGTGAGTTGAGGAATTGGGGGCTGAAGGGGACTGCTGGGGGAAAAGGAGCCCAAGGGGACGATAAAATGGTGTAATCTAAGTCCCAACATGCCTTTCTGTAGCTGTGCAGGCAAACGAGGAAGTGCTATCTCTTTTTTTTCTTCAGGTTTTTTTTTTCTACAATAGATCTGACATACCATTTGAAGTTTGTGGCACGTGTGAAAACCTGTGTCCCTGTTGACAACCAACAAAAATCCAGGCCTCACCTAAGCCATGGTTAGTTGAAATGGTGTGTCAGTGTTGCCAGAGTAAATAGTGAGTAGATTTCTCTTGCAGGTATCAGTATCTAGGTCTTTCTTACATAACATTGTAATCAATTAAGCAATATTCTTTGGGATGCATCTGGGTTAAAAGCATTGAATAAGTGTAAATTCTTTTTTTTTAAATTGGTGCTTTAAATGCTCCTTCTTTTTTTAATCATTGATTGTCAGCTTGATTCCAGTGAAGTCATTTAACACTGTGATTAGCTGGGGAGCATCTCTCAAGTTGTCTTTACTGGGCTATCTCGAGATGCATAGATACCTCCACGTGTATTTGCACGGTGAGAATCCATATCTGGTTTTCTAGGAAAAAGAAGAATCGGTAGGCAGATTGTCCAAGAGCAGCCCCAGTTGGATTTTTTTGCTGTACTTTTCAGGTGAAGAGATTCTGTAATGCCTCCCCTGCAGTGTGGTCTCCTGCTTGTCAGGCCGTGATCTTGCTTGATTTTTACCACTAGTAGTATCAATGACATTAAGAGTTGGGTCTCAACAAGCAAAGTGCCCTACAAGTGGACTTAAACTCAGGGAAGTTTTATGACTTCTAAGCTTAAATCCAAACATTTCAGATCCCACTGATTCAACTGGAAGCTGAAAGGGACCTTAAAGGCATAGGAGGGAATAGGGTGACTGAACTGCTGAAAAATTTGTCCTTTAGCAGTTTGGTCTGGATGTGGATGGAAAAAAAACCATTGTGCTCATTGCACTGTAGCCATTTACACCTAAAAGGCTTATTTTGATAGCCTTATTTTGATAGTGGAGAAACAAGCTCATGGCACTATTAAAAGAAACCTGCAAATCTTAACATAACAGAGAGAAAAAGTTGAAATCAAAGATTGCTTACTTGGCAAGAGTGTAGGAGGGAGGGAAGGAAAAGTGAAAAGATACTTTCCACGTAGTGTGATTACCAGAAATGATGTGGCTGCTCTTCGAAGTAGTGATTCAGTGCATTTTTGTCACCCTATTATTGCAAATCAGAATTCTTTTATCAGTTAGCCTTGTGAAGGGTGTGATTTCGCTTTGCTTGGAAACACAGGAAGGAAAAGCTGGTCTTACATCTGCAGAGTAGAACTGCTGAGGATTGGTATAAAAAGAGACTGAGCACTTATGTATTAATTCCTGGGTAGTTTTTCACTTTGGTTTACATTTGAACTCCTTTGTCTGTCTGTCTTACTCTTTGAGGAGTCTAAATACTGTATTTCTTTACAAAACCCAGAAGTCTGATAACACTTTTCCCCCCTAATTTCAGCAGTTCATTTTCTCAGTGTCACCAAAGCATACTTGAGCAAGGAAAACACACAGTGCCTATAGCCTACACAGACTTACAGCTCATGCACATCTCTCTTCAGTGAATTGGTGCTAAACTTTGAAAGAATCCCCAGGTAACTGAATATGAGTCGTACTCTGTCAAATCCAACGTATTTCACTCGACAAGGAGCGGCGAGGTAAAATATTTATGACCTGTGACACACACAAAGTCAAACTGAGATTGTTTAGTGGTTCCTCCTGATCTTGAATTCCATTTATCAGTATACTGTAGGTGGCCCCCACCCCAAACACAAGTTCTGGAGAACTTGGGCTTTATCTGGTGTTGTTATTTGGCTTGTATGATGTTAGCAGGAGGAATAAATGGTGAAAGTCCGGGAGCAAACTAGAACTAAAGGATTTAATGAGTGGTAGAACAGAGGAAAATGCACACCACCAAAGGATTCTTGATTGATAACCGTTTGACTGGTTGGCATGTTCTTCAGTGCTTTTCTAGACCCCTGGATAACCCCCCTTGAAGGGAGTCTGACTTCAGAATGTTCCATCCGTGCCTTAGATCTCAGTGTCGTGTTTGCATTTAATTTCTCTGAAGTGATGCGTTCTTCCCTCTCCCACCACAATCCTGTGTGGAAAGTTCAGTGAATTGACCAAGTGGGGCTTCCCTGGCTTTTAAGAGGATCTTATCTGCCTGGCGTTACTGTGTCCCATTCAGGTTGTGAGAAATTCTGTACACTATGGAAAAAAAATTGCATCTTTCCCGTTGACCTCACCACGCTCTGCTCGCGTATGAACGCACGTACTGTCATACCAGGAACCCAGTAAATATGCAAATGCTGAAATCTCCAAATGTGGAACACTTGAAAAGACAAAACTCTCAAATTGCATTAAAAAAATAGCATCCCTTTACTTTTTTTATCTACAAGGGTTTTCTTTTTTTTATTTTTTTTTCATAGGAGTGCGTAGGGGTAACAGGGGTAGGTGAATTTTGGTTTTGTTTGTCCCAAATTTCCTGAAGAGCAGATTGAGAGCGGGAGAGGGAAGCTGACTGCACAAACATTCAGTAAGATAATGCTTTTGGAGTACAAATTATTTGAAAGCTATTTCCCTTTCTGTGGTTCTGGAGTGGGTAATTCTTGCCTCGATGTTGCCAACTAAAAGATACTGCTGAAAATAGAATGGGTTTTTAACTATTTTGACCTTTCTTTCTTTCGTTTTTTTGTTTCTTTCCACATTTATTGTGTGGAGAACCACCCAAAAATCCAAAAGCTGCTGCTACCTGATTTAGGTCCTTTAGAGATCCATTCATACCAGTTTCAGAGGACTGTGGACAACTGTTGATGACATTTAGGAGGCTTTTTGATTGGGACAACAGGAGTTTTTCTATTACTCACAAAATTCAAGTGTATAAATTGAGAGGACATCAATTAGTTTGGGTTTGGTTTTTTTTTCTTTTCTTTTATAGGGCTCCAATATTGTTCCCACAACATCAGTCACAGCCTCAAGTTTCCTTTTGTTGCATTCTGGTTGGATTTCATGCTCGTTTACTCTGTTAGAGCAGAAGTGGTAGTACTGAATTGTAGCTTGAGCTGTAAAACTTGATTCAGTTGCAAATAAACACATCTTAGGTATACTATAGAAGATTTTCTAGCCCTCATCTGAACTGCTTTTATATCTGAACTTTTCCAACATGAACAAGGTTTTGAATCAAAAGTTACCAACATTAGGAACAAGCCTTTTAATTAATAATACAATGAATAAATTGCTTTTTTCCTTCTTCTAACCTTGTATTTAAATGTGTTTTAGGTGAATGGAGTTCATTCTTAAAAAAAAAAAAAAAGAAAAAGCTTGGAGGTATGAGGACTTCAGGTTGTGTTCTTGCTTTGCCTAGGTTTCCTGTTCTGTTGCATGACACAACTTCTGTTGTGCTGTTGATATGTAGCACTTTTCAGTAGGTCTGTTAAAATTGTGCAATGCATTTTTTTTATATATATTTACAACCAAAACAATAAAGGTTATTTTTTGGAAGAAACTGGTTGTAATGCCTTTTTTTTTTCTTTTTTTTTTTTTTTTAAACTCAGAAAGGTTTTCCTCTTAGCAATGCTGAAGTCACCCCTCTGGGATCTGTGTTTGGTTTTCCCAGTGCAAGGCTTCTATCCTCTCCTGAGCTTCTGGAGCTTGGAGGCTGAGAAGTTCAGTGCCCCTTGAGCCCTTCTTGACTGAAAGAAGCAACTTGCTCTGATGAGCCTACTTGGAGCCTACAAGTGATTTCCTTTCCTGGTGTGTTGGCTACTGGGCTGTGTTTGCTCCATGCTGGGCTGTTCCCTCCTCTCACCAGAGTAAGTGTTAAATTAGCAAAAAATGGAAAATTGCCCTCTGTGGTCAGCTCTGCTCCTCTTCACTGAAGCAGCTTAAGAGACTGGCAAGGACCAGGTGGCCTCAAGTCCCACCTCCACAAGTCCAGGTGTCTGCAGAGTGTACGTGTGTCTTCACCCTACGTATCCCGTGAGCCTGCTCTTCTACATCTTGTGTACCACAACTTTCCAAATGTATCGATGTTCTGATGTGTTCCCAAAGTGATCAAACCCTTAGTGTTGTTAATTATGTTCAGCGTGACAGTGAGAGCAAGCTCCTTGGACAAAACTAAGACAAACATCTTTTTATTGCTGCACCTACTTTTAACAGGCTCCTAATTCAAAGGTAGTCCTGGTGTATTTCTCCAAGCTGGGTAAAACTTTGAAGCCTGTAGAGGCTGCACCATTGACTTGAGGCCTGATGGTCTTACTTTCTTGCAGGCTTGGATTTGGGGCTCTTGGCTGCTTAAGTCCACTTAAAAACATGAAACAAAGCGTTTCATCTTTGCCTTTAAGGACTGATTTTTGTTTGTCCCTGGTGTAGGACACTGCAGCTCTCTGGGCTTCTCTTGTCACCCTGTTAGGATATTGGATTTTCTTGCCTAGTGGAAGCAGCATTGAGAGACTGAGGCTCTACTTGAAGTGACAGGTAATAGATGAGCAAAGAGAGGGGGTTTATTTTTAAATTGCTGGTTGAGTTAATAAGAACTTTTGATGAGTCAGACCTGCGGTTCCAGAAGACGACCCAGCAGTTTTCTAACTCTGTTTGCATTTAATTTTTCTAATATCTCTACCTTAATCTCACATAAAGCATTTTGGCAGAAGGCACTGATTCTTCTCTGCTGTTTAAACGGCGATAAACCAACACTTCAGCCTGACTTCACTCTCGGCTGAGCAGACAAATGGCAGTGATGTTATCAGACCTCTCCGGGAGGAAGCTGTGGCCAGAGAGGACTCTTTCTGGACTACTGATCTTTGTGGTGATTTCTGCAAGGCTGGTACAACTGTAGCTGATGTGCCCAAAGCCAGTTACTGAAATAGTTTCTTTTTGCGGCCGATTCTGCTAATCCTTGAACGCTGCCGAAAGTGAACCTATCTTTGCTCTGGGGAGGTTGTGCCAAGTGAAATCACTGCTGTGGGGGAATTGGCACTTCAATGGGCTCTCCCTAAAAAAGCACAGAAAGCAATGCTCACTAGGTTTTTAATTATTTTTTTTTATTATTATTTTAATCTGTTTTTACCCTCAGGAGCTCTGTTCTTGTCCCTGAAGACTTTCTCCTCCTGAGCACACTCATCACCAATGAATAGTTGGGTGTTGGGGAAGTTCCTGGTGTGTGAACACAGAAGAGTCCCTCTTGTTGGCCAGAGAGGTACTTAATATGTTCCTCCCTCAGAAAAAAGTGTGACTATTGCAATCCCAAACACCTTTCCATTGCAAAATGGAAACAAACCCAGAAAAAAAATCAGGTTCATTGTGTCCCTGAGTCCTGTGGGCGCCTGCCCTTCTGACAAAGCCCATCTGTGACTCCTCTGTCTCAACTGTAAGTTTGTCATAGGCTGTGAAAGCCAACAGCTTCATTTTCAGTCAGGATAAATGGGTAAGCTTCACTGGTCACCACCTCACTATCGCAGCAGAGGGGCACCATGTGGTGCAGGTGTATCCCCAACTCCCAGCCCTCCAGGACTGAGGAGGATTTAGCTGAGCCCTGACAATCCTGCACCAGGAAAGCTACAGATCTGCAGATGTTCTTGCAGTTCCATCTGAGCCTTTCTCTCTGTGAAAGCTCAGGTCATCTTTTGAGAATCTCTGGACTTCAGGATGAGCTTTTAAGTGTTCTGCTTTGGATGGTGAGCAGCAGACGTCCTGAGAATCTCTTGGGGAGGTGGTTGCATGGCTTTCTTTGTATCAGGGCTAGGGTTGGCTCTTGAGTCTTCTCCCTACAGTGCAGACCAGGCTCCGTTACCCAACACGTGCCTCTAACCTGTTTACTATCCTCCCTTTTCTGAAGGTGTCCCATCTTCTCAGAGAAGTGGGGAGAGCTTTTTAAAGAGGAAGCCTCTCCATCTGGCCAAGGTTGAAAGGGAACCGACTGTATCAGCACAGACAACAGTACCTGGGCAGTCACGCATCTGTAGCCACCTATAGAACCTAAATAAACTCTGACAGCATCAGTGGCTGTTTGCTGTAGGATCTCACAAAAAGGAGCACAATGCAGATGTCAGAAGTGTTTTAGTGATAGCTGTGTCACTGTCCATCAGGCCATCTGCAGTCGCTGCTTCCATCCAGCTCACCTAACTGAGCGTGTGCTTATGGTCTCATTCTGACTCCGCAGTGAGGTGATGGTTATCGCTTCCTGACCTCAGCCCCTTGAAGTTGGATGTTCTGCTACCAGCCAGATTGCCTACAGCCCTGTCCCCTCACACGCAGCCCCTGCGCCGGGGCTCAGAGCCCTGAGGTGGGCTGGGTCTGCAGGGCTGGTGGCACAACTCTCTGCCCCCGTGGGGAAGAACTCTCCTCTTTGTCAGGTTTCTCTTCCCATGACGTGAATTGGGACAGACCCTCTGACTCACTTGAACATCTTGTTTGAACTTCTGAGGAAATCTGTTTCCCTTTCCAAGGAAAACACTTTGATTTAGCTATGTATATATTCAGAAGGTGAAAGGAAATATGTGCAAGAGAGAAAACCACAGGGAGTAGCCCGGTGTAATCCCCTGCTTCAGCAAGGTTTGAGTGGTTTGGGTCAGCCATTGGAAAAGGTGATGTCTGAGCTCTCGGGGTGTAAATGTCTTCCTACTTGTAGTGGTTTGCCGACCCTACCTGCTAAGGTCAGCAGATGTTGCTTCTGCCTTAGAGATAACCAAGATTAATAGTTTGACTTGATGATCTCAAGGGTCTTTTCCAACCCGAATGATTCATGATAAGCACATCCCCAGTCAGTGAGCCTTTTCCATTCTTCCTCAATTAAAAAAAGAAGGTTATGAGGTTGGCATTGCACCTTTTAGACCCTGGAAAAATTGGTAGACCTGGAAGTAAGCAGAGTCATTTGGGAAAGTGCCCTGGGCAGTGTGTCTCTGCTTCTCATGGGGGTTAGCGCTGAGACTTCTAGGACTGGCTGGTGCCCTTCTGATGGGGAAGACATCACGAGCAAATATACCCACCTTTGGTCTCACCATGCTGCACAAAGCTGGCATTATTATTAAAGCATTCTTTGAATTCAAGGTGTGCCCGCGCGGCACTCGCACCGAGAGAGCCCTGCTACCCCTGTTAACGTCAGTAACCAGGGGAATGGGCTCAGCTCTGCCTGTCACCTCTATAAAGATGTCACATAGAGGTATCTGAAGTTGGTTCCATGTGGGAGGAATTCTTCCCCTGGTTCCTGCAAGGAGCTTGGTCCCTCTGTTCCTCTTGGGAAACTAGAATACTTTTCCAGGATCACCCTTGCCCCAGACTGGTGGTTTATGGGGACTGGCAGGGACTTGGTTGATGTCAAGAAACTGCTACTCCTGAAGAAGTCTGGGCGGAACTGGGCCAATTCTCCAGCAATGGGAGGAGGAGCTACAGCTGCATTGGCACCATCTTGAAGAACCACCACAGCAGTAGGGTGAGGTGAGCACTGAGGTATTTTTGCATTGAGGTGATTTGGAAGGAGAATGGAAGAGATGAACCAGCACCAAAATGCCCCGCTTAAGCTCCTCTTGGGCTTTACACAGCCTCCAGACAAGGAACACTGGTGCCACTGGGATACAGGGGCTCCATCCAGCTGCAATTCCCTGGGTGCTTAGAGCACAAATCTGAGTACCCTTGAGCAAAGTCAGCCCTGCTCAGGGGCTGTGTGCTGGTACAGACCACCATCAGTGAACAGAGGGCGTGGCAGTGGGAAGAGGAGCCAACCCTTACTCATTTTTCAAGTGTGCATTTCAAGTAATTTTTTTTTTTTAATGTATATATATGGATAAATAATTTTTTGGAACTTATTTGTTTAATAGATAATGTTAATTTTGGAACTGATTCCAATGCTTACACTGGCTCGAACTTTGTATGGTAGACTAAAATAATTATTGTTGTTATTATTAACCTACACACTAGCTGGGGTAATCAGGAGTCAATGTGAAATAAAGCAAAACCCAAGTGTACAGCAAGTCCTGTTGCTCCTACACCCTTTGAGTGTCTTTGCTCTGTTAGCAGCTCCAGGAGCAGTAATTGTGGTGGTTGTGTCTGAGCTAATCCAGCAGAACTGGTGCTGGCCCTGAACCACGAAAACTTGCAAATCTAAACGAAGCTTTGGAGCTGTGACACAGAAGCCACAATGATTCAGCTTTCTGAAGCTGGGGGCTGATTAGAAAAACAATTTCCCAGTGGTGCATCCAAAGGAGGAACCAGGTAAGTACTTAAGAAACAAAACTGTTTCATGTCTATAAAGCAAAATGGGTAGGGAGGATATGTGCTGCTTCTAATAGCTTTAACATAAGGTCTCAGAAACAACAAGTTCAGTTTGCTGGTTAAGAAAACACTAGGAAAAAGAAAAAAAAAATACTGTAAAAAAGAATTGCATAGTGAAAAGAGAATGTGACAATATTAGTTTTATTTAATCTCATTTTAATTCTCTCCGAATATGATGACAGAAAATCAGCAAAACCATTCACCAACCCAGTAGCAAATACATCATTCAACCCTTTCAGCTTTAAAATACAATAGTGAAAAAGCTGAACAAATATACACAGACCATATAATTGCTTAAATAAATTTATAAAAACATGTGGATTTTATAAACTCATCAATACAATTCACCAGCAGAGACAGAAATATCAAATCGCTCTCCTGACAATCAGCTTTTCTTTTGGAAAATAATTGCAAGATAAAAATATAAATAACATACAAATGACTGAAATCACGCTTTCCTGTTTGCTTATTTATGTCACGATAGGTTAATTAAATTACCCTGGCTTCCATTAGTCTGTCCATTTTATATGCTGTTGCAAATAAAACAGTATAAATAGTTTTATAATAAATATGCTCAATAATTTAAGACATTCACCCTTTAAATATTAAATTAAACTGGAGTATATATTAGAAGATTATATATTAGGAGAAGTATTAGGAGAAGTAGAACAGCAAGCACATTTTTAATGTTGGTTTTGGCACCAAACTGATCAGGTAACTACTGATAGGTACGTGATCAGAATTGTGATCAGAATTGTGATCAGGTAACTACTGATAGGTACGTGATCAGAATTGTGATCAGATAAGTGATCAGGTACACGATCAGTTACGTGATCAGTTTTGTGCTCACATTTAGCCAAGTCTCTAGGATCTGAGAGTTATTTTGTCACCCCGACGTATCCCCTTTCTGCTGCCGAGTACCTTCGGGTTGTATTTTGCATGAACTGTTTGTATTTCTGTAACACCTGCCAGATGTACATCTTCTTCTCTGCCGTTTCCATCCTCAGGACCTGGCCGTGATCCATCTGCGGAAGGTCCTCGCTCTTGCAGGAGTAAAGAGCAGCCCGTTCACTCAGCGTCACGTTGAGCTGATTGACGTTTGCAGCCACATAGCGGGTTAAATTCTTGCCGCAGATTAATTCGATGGCACTTTGCAACTTTTGCAAAATGTTGTAAAAAACGTGGAAAGCGCAGCAATCCGCGTCAAAAGCCGGGCATTCGGGAATCTTCTTCAGCATGGCTTTGGCTTGCGAGCCAGCAGTTAACCAGCTCACGGTCTGGGGCGTTATGGGACTGCACACGTTCTGCAGGGGAGGAAGAGGAGGAAGAAATGATTGATCTTTCAGTTCCTGTACAGTTGGGGTTTGCTTTTCTTTTGTCGTTGGTCAATAGCTGGGTGTTAACACCTATGCTCCTTTTACCGAGTAGGTATCGCGCACGAGTCGTGGCTGGTTGTGAGGTACTTTCTATCTTAACCTGCTTGGCTTGGTTTTCAGCCTTCTATTTATTGGGTTTTTTTCTTTGCCATACGGACAAAATTTACTCAGGCAAGAGATTTGCTTTGACCTGAGCATATTTTCACCTGTTTCAGCAGAGGTGGTTTTGATTTTGAGGATGAATTCAGGGGAATTATTCCCAGGGATAATTCAATGCGTTCCCAGGCATTGAAATTGTTCTGAAGCGTTGGCTTGTGGGGTCAGATGCACATTTTACCATCTCCAAGGAAAGGATGGTGAGCAGCATTTTCAGCAGCAGTGCTCCTGACTGCCCAGCAAGACTCAGGAGACCAAGAGGAGACCATTTAGTCTGTAGAATCAGATCTAGCCATTGGCCAAGGCAAAGTTGCCCAAGTATTCCCCAGCTGTCCTTGACATCATTCCACCTCTGCCCTAAAATAATGTAAATTCTTTCCTTCTTGGATCGAATAGAGAGAAGAGACTATTTCAAGTTCTAACCCAAATATTTCTTTTCTGGTGCTCTTTTATATAATAATTCAAGAGATTTCTCCACAGAAACAGATGCAGCAAATGCAAAACAATACACTTACGTAGTTGTTGAACAAGGTAGTTGCTTGTCTTTCTATCACTCCTGCTAAGGGCCTTATACTGGTAATATAATGAGTCTGCCTCTGTCCTCTAGGAGTTTTGCTTTCTTCTGAGGTGGCTGTCGGTGCCAAGGAGCCCAAAGGAACCAGAGAACACAGGAGGAAGATTGCAAACGTGTTGACTTCTGCATTCGAATGAAGAGGGGAAAGAAAAGAAAAAAAAAAAAGAAAGAAAGAACACAGTGATAAGTCTCAAACCTTTAGATTTTTGCAAAGCTTCCTGGTTTTGAGCAGCGTGCTGAAGTTCTGATGCACGTAGACATCACATGGCTGAGCCAGCGATGAAGATCAACCAACGCAACCCTACAACGCGTAGCAAAGTTAAGTCGCACCCACCTGCTCGGAGCTGCATGGTGGCCTTGTAGAGCAGCTGGATTGGTCAAAAGCTGGCTGGCTGTTGGCGTTTGAGCTGCCTGTTGCCTGCAGTGCTGTAGATGTGGTCAGCCAAGCTGCATTTAAGTACCACTGAGTTTTGCGTCAGTGGCTCCCCCATGGGTTTGGTTTTGTGTGTTTTGGGTTTTTTTTTTTTTTCTTGTGGGTGATAGTTTGGGGTTTTTTTTCTTTTTCTGAAAGATTATATCAAATGTTGGTTCAAATGCGTCTTCAGTGATTGTGATCTAGAGGCAGTTTCAGACTGACACAGATGGTGTCCTGTATCATCTGTTTGGCTAGGAGTTCAGAATGCTTGGCTTGGCCAGTCCATCTCAATCCTTGGGCTCTTCAAAATGTAGGAGTTAGAACATGAACTCTGCTGGTGTTTGTTAAAACAGATGTTTGGAGCACACAAGCACATCATTGGTGCCCAAAGCCAACCACCTTCTCCTGCAGGGTCAATGCAGGAGTGGACTAATGTGGGCAGTGGAAAAACCAAGAGGGGCTGATGTGCATGGCGGGGCAGGTGTCCAGGTCAGCAGGTCAGTCCTTTTGCTGGATGTCTGTAAAACCCTGTCCCTGAGGTGTGAGCTCTTTGTGTAACCCAGCAGAGGCTGTCCAGTATCCCACCTCTCCACCTCTGTCACCCTTCTCTCTAACTCCCCTGGGGCTATTTTCCATTTCCAGGAACTAAGTGCAGGAAATTCTCCTACGTACCAAAGCAGGGAAGATCAGAAGACCACCAGCAAAACCGCTGATAGCCTAGGACAGAAAACAGGGCAGAGGAAACCCCTATGAGCAGACCCTTGTGAAAACACAAAGTGACACATTCACACTTGTGCTTCCCACCTCTGTGGTAAAAGATATGACTGAAAGGTAGTCAGAGGATAAAGAAGAACATGTGTCAAGCCACCAGAAACCTTTCAAGGAACAACATTGTCAAGAGTTAGGGCTGTGTTGGCCACTAGATGAGTGACAGACACTCTCTATTAACCCCCCTCCCTTCCCAAAGGGGAAGAGAAACATCTTAGTGTCAAAATGATCAGTTCTGTTGGCACGTGAAATAACCTGTCACAGAAAATAAAAGGCTTGGTGTGTGCATGAGCTCCTCCCAAGCGCCTGGGACTGGTACAAGAACTGTTCTCTGGGCTGAAGGGATTCCCAGGGATTCAAATGGGAATGGATGTTTCCCCTGTACCATGTTAGGAAAAGAATCTCTTCCCCCAAAGTTACCAAGGCCTGTCTCAGGCTGCCCAGGGCAGGGGTGGAGTTCCCGTGATCCCTGGAGGGGTTTCCAAGCCCCCCGTGGAGCTGTGGTGCTGAGGGCCCTGGTCAGTGGTGCCCTGGCAGTGCTGGGGGATGGTTGGACTTGATCTGAAAGGGCTCTTCCAGGACAGTTCTGGCAGACAGGTTTTTTTTCTATTTGATGTTTTTATTATAATTTGAGGGTAAAATGGAGAGGGGAGAGGGAGATGTTTCTTTGTGCTTCTTTAAGAACATCCCTTCAAAGGTAATGATGGGTACAGGTGGCTCCTTTCAGGTAGAAGGGTGATCTTGGAGGGGTGCTTGGTTAGAAGCACCACGAAGCAGAGAGATGCAGCCAGTTAATGCCCCACACTGCACTGCAAGATGCGTGGAAGGTGCGTGAGCTGCACGTGCAAGAGACCATCAGGCACTGCCAGTCCCCTTCCAGCCCCCCAAGTTGGGTACAGCTGGGGAGGACAGACAAGGAACTGCAGCCAGTCTTCCCCCTGAAGCAGAGAACATCTCTTTGTGCAGCACTGTTGGCCCCATCTTCTGTATTTGGAGAGCTGGACAAAGGCAAGCCTAATGAAGTCCATCAAGGATAAGTGTAGAGTCCTACACCTGGGGAGGAACAACCCTGTGTAGCAGTACAGGTGAGAAGCAGCCCCATGGAGAGGGACCATGGCATCCTGGTGGACAATAAGGTCTCTGGGGAATAGCAATGTGTCCTTGGGGCCTGGAAGGACAATGGTCTCCTGGGTTGTGTAAAGAAGAGTGTGGCCAGCAGGTCGAGGGAGGTTCTCACCCACACTCCCCACCCCCCATAATCTGGAGGATTGTGTCCAGTTCTGGGCTCTCCAAGAGGGACAGGGAAATACCGGAGAGAGTCCAAGAGAGGCTACAGAGATGCTGAAGGGACTGGAACATCTCTGCTGAGGAAAGGCTGAGAACCCTGGGGCTGTTTAGCCTGAGCAGCCTGAGAGGGGAGCTGATGGATGGTTACAAATCTCTGCGGGGTGGGGGTCAAGGAGAAGGGGCCAGGCTCTTTCCGGTGGTGCCCTGGGATAGGACGAGAGGTGATGGTCACAAACTGGAACACAGGAAGTTCCCCCTCAACATGAGGAGAAACTTCTACCCTGTGAGAGTGACAGAGCCTGGCCCAGGCTGCCCAGAGAGGCTGTGGAGTC
>JANIJG010004769.1:42425-53225 GCA_024611175.1 Megaceryle torquata | reverse complement strand
CCCCCCCGCGTACGTGCCCCAGGCGCGCCCCAAAAGGGGGTGCGGGGAGGGCGCGGGTGGTGAAACCGGGGGGCGGGCGGGGGGTAGGGCCCAGAAGCGGGGGGGGGGGGGGGGGGGGGGATTTGGCAGATCGGTGTTAATCGCACTTGAGCAGACACATGGCTGCTGGCGGGGGAGGAGGGCTGAGGGGGGCAGTCCCGGTGGGAACGGAGCGAGGGGCGGCATGCGTGGGACCGTGTCCGGACCGTCCTCCCGCCCCGGCGGCGGGGATGAAGTCGCCGCAAGCGTGGCCTTTTGTCGTTAAAAACGTGTTTGTTTATCCCCTCGAGCGGCGAGGCGAGCCGTGCGGGGAGGGAGAGCCGGCGCCTCCGCTCCGCCGGCACCGGCGGCAGTGCCGGTGGCGGCAGCGCCGGTAGCGCCAGCGCTCCTCTCTTCCGAGTGGGCCGGTGCGTGTCCCGGCCGGCGCGCCCGCGCACTATGCGCGGGCACGGACAAAGAAGGTTCGCCCTGGGGCGGTGAAGATGACGCTCCTTAGAAGGGTCCCTTCAGAACGCGTCACCCGACCCCCCCGTACACTCCGTGATATATTCTCCCTAAGATAACGATGCTTTCTTAGCATAGTGGCTTTTAGAATTATATATATATAAAATATGGTATTTTTACCGAGAAAACATGTCTTCCTTTATTCTTTTTCATGTGGTCCCTATACTTCATTCTGCTGCCAGCATCAGATGCTGTTGCTACATGTGCAAGGTTTTATGCCAAACTCCATTTCCATGTCCCTCGGTAGCAAGGGAGATTTTTTATATTCATGTTTTCATTTTTCTCCCCCTGCCACCTCCCTTTCTGAGATAGCAATCACTGATACATGTGAGCTGGACAGAAACAACAGAGTGATCACATCTAAGAGGGACTGAACATAGTATCAACCCCGGGGAAGAGAGGAGGGTTGGTGGGATGGAGCTGCCCTAGATGCTGAAGGAGGGCTTCAAACCCAGGAAATTTATTGTCCCATTGAAGACTCACATTACTGAGGCACTATACTATTTGGAATAATATTTTGCCTTTTTGCACGTAGCCATAAGGAGTGTGTTTACCTTAGAGCAGCCCAGGAATAGCAGCAGATAGAAAGCTACTTGTGCCTTGAGAGTATCTTCACCACAATCTGTTTCACTAAACAGTATCATCAGTACTAGCTGTGAAAAATGTTACCCATTAGGAACTATGTGGGGAATGTAATCAGATTAATAGCATCAGATTAATAGCTTTTTTTTTTTCTTCAAATCTTTAAGTCAAAACCAGATGTAGACTGCATTGCCTTTCTGAAGAAAAGCAAGTTCTTATTTCGAAAGGGAAGTAGATGGAAAAGTGCACACGGTGAAGCTTGTGCATACTGTGATACATTTCAACTTCATCAGTGGATGTATTCTGTCATTTGGGCAGTTTCTGCCACTTGACCCCTTGGAAAAATTGGTAATTACGACTTTAGGAGTTAAAGGAAAATGTATTTCACAGTGAGAAGCCCGATTTATCAGGGCAATGTTTAAAAGGCTAAGTTTTCCAGAGTAATTTTACTGCACTGTGATGATTGTAGCCGTTCGCAGTTTTTCCCACCTTATTTTCATTGTGGCCTAGAATCAGATTATTAAAATCAAAATGAACAAAATGCTCAAACTCACAGTAAATATTCATCTTACAGTTGAGAAATGGAGAACAGAGCGAAGTAGCTTGTGCCATAAATTGAATTTGATCATAAGCACAATTGTATCTATTTTTTCTCAGTTTCCAGATGGCTACTGTGAAACCTTGTCAGATGATGTAAAGTATAAACCAGATGTTTAAAAGCTGTGTGATGGTAAATTTTTCTTTTGCTTAAATGAAGTGAGAGGAAAAAAAATTTTTTTTGTAGTTAGTATTTCTCTTTTGAAAAATGTAACACAGGCTGTGTAAGAAAAAAAATAAATAGAGGCTAGATTGATTGTCTAAAGAAGAAAAGCAGAAATATCATCACTTTACTAGTGACAAAGGACTAAGAGAACACAACATCAGCTTTACCTGTTTGTTAAAGCATAAAAATTAGTTTCAACATGTACAGTAAAAGCAATTAAAGAAGGGGTGTCTTTGGCCAGTGACTCTTAATTACCTCAGCATACTTTTTAGTACCTGCCCAAAATGAGAAAATGTCCTAGGGAGAAAGTGTGATTTACCCATTAGAGAGCAAACTGAAACAGAGGTGTTGAAAGGATAAGGAGAAAATAATGACTAACAGCTGTTGTTCCCTTGCATATTTTCACACTATATGGCTCTTCTTGGCTTTATAGTTTAGTAATGCAGTCCTGTTTATTGAGAGAAATAGAAATGTCTGTCTTTCCAATAATAATGTATTATCACTGACACCATAAAATCCTAAAAATACTCCCAACCCTAACATTTTGCCATCCTTCCTCTGACCTTGAAATACAGGCTAGAAATCATTAAGGCTAGAAGATTCATTGTCTTGGCTGTCGTCTTCAGTTTGTGCACAGAGCAATAGTAACAGTGCATTGGTAAGTTACTAGATGAGCTACAGTTTAATTGTGATAAAACCTCTGTAGGCAGGAGCTACATACAGCCACTGGGTGAGCCGTTGGTCAAATGGGAGTGATGGAACATGATTAAAAATACACTGGGGTTTTTTTCAGATAGTAGTGGAAATATAGTTCTGAATTCAAGATGAAGCTTAATAGAGGCAGTCCACCCATGTATTTTTGACTCATCTAATTAAAATTATATTCTTTTTTTTTTTGTGCCTTCATTGCAGCTTCTTTGTATTTCAACTTTTTAAAAAGTGTGATTCCTGAAGTGTAGGTTGTTCTTGGTTGTATGTACATAACTAGGCTGTCTTTAGTAAAGCAAGGCTGGGGGTCAGGATCTAATGCACTGTGCTGTAAATATTATAGTGGGATGAGAACTGAGATACAATGTTATATGGTTTTATTTACCCTCTTATGCAATAATAAATATACCTAGGTATTCTATCAGTTCTCAGCTTCTTGAAAATTTCTCTCAACATCATAGATTCTTTTTATATTTCCTTGTGTCACTTTCCAAGCAGTTCAGAGCTAGCAATTTCCAGGGTTAAATTCTGTTTAGCTACTGTTTGACTTTTACATGGATTTCTGTGTTATTACATTTTAACAATTTCAAATAAAGTATGAATTATTCTTGTACAGCCACTCTGGATTTATAGCAGTAGAACTAAAACCACAATTTTGTTTTCTCAGAATGTGTACCAAGCAATATGAAAATCATTCACTTGGTTTGGTTTAAAATGATTAAAAGTGCTTTTGTGGCTTTCTGCAGTATGACATCTTGAAATGTAATGTACTGTTAATAGGATACACAGAAGAGCAAACGCAGAGGTCTGTGCAGATTTGAGTGTGCTACTATAAACAAAGAAGGTGTTCACAAATGGCTTAGAGCTAAATTTGACAACACAGTGCTAATCACACTTGGACATGGGAATATCTGGACAGAGGACACTAGGCTGGCTTCATATTGACCTCTCCAAAGGAAGTGATAACTCATTTATTTGTAAGATGGGGATATTGTATGAAAATTATTGCATGAATTTATATAGGGAGAGAATTGTCTTGATCTTGTTAGGATTTTTTTTTTTAGTGAGAAAGGCAAGGTCAAACGTGGAAACTGCTCCTCTGCTTACTGAGACGAGTGAGGAAACTGAGTAACAGACAAAATTTGATCTTGAGTATTTTATAGCCTAGTTTCATCTTGATGTTTCAATTTTGGCAACAATTTAGGACCAGGTTTTGGAATGTGTGCCTTGTATTTGCACACATATATTGACTGTACCTGCATATGTCATTTATTTACATGTTTGTTCTATTAGCTCATAAATGAGTAATTTTTTTGCCAGTAAATGCAAAGTTTGCATGGGAAATTTATGTGCACAACTTTGGTAGATGTTCATCTGTGTACAAATATAATCACTTCGCTGACACCTTTTCAGTACTGTCTTATGAAGCATTGAGCATTTTATGTTTTTTTTTAATTTGTGATATGATATATAGGACATGTTTTCTGCTGTAATTTGAAAGTAAAGGGTCAGTTCATAAAGAACAAAGAGCAGCACAGATGGTTTTACCAACCTCTACCCTCACAAATACTTGGTTTTATAAACTATTTTAAATATTAGTGTACCTGAAAGTTGGCTTGGTTCAACATTTCCACAAAATGAAAGTTATGTCAGTAATTAATATGAGATCCAAACTCGGGCCTAAGTAATAAAATAAATACAAGTTGAATTTTCTTATAAAGAAAGAAAAAAAATGAGAAGAACTTAATCATTAGATAAGTCTCTTTACATTACCAGTGGCTATCAGACTGTTGCTTGGCTAATAAAGACCGTGCTTGTCCCGTTGGGTGGTTTTTTCCATCATATTTATATACAAGCATGTGGTACATATTCAAACAAGTGTAATACCACTTAAACCCAAGTGGCCAGTGTTTCCCAGAGCAAGGAGGAAACTTAGTTTAGAGGCCTGAAGATGCAATGCTCTTTCCTGGAAACATCCATCTCACTTCTCTCCATTTCTCTTATTTTCACTAGGCAGGCTGTGATAGTACTAAATGTCATTCTTTCATTTTATGGAGAAAAATATTCTTTCCCTTCCTCTATTGAACTGAATGTGAAGAGTTGCAGGAATGCTGGGAGGAAAACTTTGTGAAAATGAAGGATGCATTTCCAGGAGAGCACTGGTCTTTTCACCCTCTTTGTGCTCTTTGGAAGCTAGTTCCTGGTGACTTAGGGTTAGAAGATTCTACGGTGAATAGCCTCACTTGAAGTGGTGTAGCTCTAGGATCACCTCTGTCAATAAGACTGAAACCCTCCAACTTTCCCAGATTTATCCCAGCCCTGATGCTGTTATAAACTTTGTGGTCACACAAGCATGGCCAGGAGACCATTGGTATATGCTGGGGAATAAGCAATACAGTTGGGGGGGGGGCACACTCACAGTTACTTGAGGCCCCTGCGTGTCCATGTGGCAAGGTGTGACTCCACACAGCAGGTTGACCTTCCTCATTTTCCTCCCCCATTTCGCTCTGCTCCCAGGCCAGGCTGGCAAATGGTAAAGGATAATGTATCCACATGGGAAAGCAACACATTAAGAGACTGAGAATGTGTAATGGGATCAGCCACTGGTTACAGGGACCTTTTAAAAAACAGGAATATCATTTGCTGTTGAGTTATAGGCGCTTTAAATTCCATGCAGATAAGAAACAGAGAGTGCTGAACACCAATCTTGTAACTTCTTTTAATAGAATGGGAGTCAGTGAAACACTGATACATCATTAATGCAGGGGCTCAGCAGAAGTGTCTGGCTCGCTCAGCATAATGCAGCATAATGTCACAGTGTTTGCTGCAGTTGGAGCGTGTGGAGCTGCAGTGTGGCACTGATAGGATTTGCCTTCTTGCCTCTAAAAAGAAGTGAGAGGCAGCCAAATGAAATGAAGACGCTTTAGCCCAACAGCTATTGACAGAAGAGATGAAGACATTAGATAATCGTTGGAATGTCCTGATGTGACTCCTCTGGTAATACAGTCCCTAGCAGCAGCATCTAGCCTCTCAAAATGTTCCATTCAATTAACTGTTTCTTCAGATTTATTGCCTTCCTGGCTACAAAGATACTCATGAAAGCCAAGTGCTTGTTTTTCAATGTCTCCTGTGTCTCTAAGACATCAACATGGCATTAGCTCCCAACGAGGATGCATGCCACTAAGCTGGTGATGTATATAATGCAGCATTTAACCTCTAGCAGGAGGGAATGAATTGTAAGAAAAAGTGATATGTGGGCCGTACCTCTGTCAAACAAGCACCTGAGAAAGGCAACGTGAGTCCTAAAGATAGCAGTGACAGCCCCAAGGAGTACACATGGTATCTTGTACTGCACTGCAGGGATGTCAGAGCTCTTACATAGGCGCCCAGAGATAAGCGCTGACAGAGACCCCCTAGCCCTGTGGTTCCTCCCTGCCTTCTGGCAACTGATGTTACGAGGCTGAAAATTCCATCGTGTCAGAATTTCAGTGCTTCTTCATTGCATGCTCACATCTCAATGATCCCTAACAGTAGCACTGAGCACAGGTAATGGGCTGGTAGTATTAATGAAGATGCAGATAAATGGCAGGGTATAAAAAGTAAATATTCATGTCACTTATTTTTAAAGCCGCCTGTCAGTACCCTCAAAAACCACTGTTTCCTTTGGTTTTAACTTTCCAAATTTTATTTGGGCTGCATTTTCCCATTTTAGGTTTGTTCGAGCTTAGTATGAGGGGAAACTGCAATCAAAATGACAGGTCAAATGATTAAGCCATTTCTGACAATGAGAGAGAAATGGTAGAAATATGATATTGAAACATAAAAAACTTCTAGTGTCTTTTTTTTTTTTCTGGGAGGCGTTTAACAAGTACAGGAGCACTGCCTGATTTTGGACTGTGAAGGTTGCCATCAGACCGTATATTTGCATTATGTTTTTTCTCTGAAAATCCACTCACATTCAGCCAATTTCCACAACTATAAAAAACATAGTTTGAGTTGCTCACTAAAATGACTTTGAAGAATTTACTTACTAAGTTCCTTGAATAATTAAATCTGCCTGGGGCTCATTTCATCAAGAACTGTCCAGGGCTTTCCTTGCAACCTAAGCACAGTATTGCTGGAGGCTGTGGTAGATCTTGAAGTCCATTACCCAGCCTGTCTGGAGCTTGCTTTTCTTCTGCTCTCCTCCACTTCCCTTGCATAGCCCAAGCACCCAGATTGCAGCAAGAGGAGAGTGGCAGGAAGAGGAGGAGGAGGAAGGGAAAATGTGGACAAGTGTTTTGGTGGCAGACATACGCTGGAAAGTGGGTTTGAGGCTGGAGTTTGTGTGATACTGAGAATCAGGACTAGAAATTAGGTTCTGGGGAGGAAGCAGGGAGGTTTAATTAACCCACTGGAAGACTAAGTTTGGAAAAGGAGATGAAGGGGAATTGGGACTGAGCTACAGGAACCTGACTGCAGTAACAGAGTCTGCAGAAAAAGACACCTTTTCATACTTGGAACAAGCAGATGTACACTGCCTGGGGACCATGACAGACACCAACCAGTCCTTGACCAATGCACCTGCCAGCAGGCATGGGGTCTGCTGGAGGACACACTACCCGATCACTTGGGCAGATGGGTGGTCCAGAGCATGGGCCCATACAGTTGATTACATCCTGTCCTGCAAAACCTGTGCCCACACCAATGGCCTCTGAAAAGGCCCTAAGGCCACTTGGAGCCCGTCTCTACACCTGCCTATCGGTGGCAGCTCACAGCCATGGGTTTCATAGTAGACCTGTCCCCTCACAGGGGAATGCAACCATTCGAGTAATGGTAGAGCTGTTCACCAAGTCAGCTGTTTTTCACCTTCAGGGTGTTGTCAGTGGCTCTGCTGACTGCCTGACTCTCATGCCATGGCCTTCCACATTGTATCATTACCAAACAGGGGAGCCCATTCACAGATTTTTGAAGGAGCCCCTGGGATTCCTCTAAGGCCAACTCACTACTCCTCCTCACACCACCACATATCCCACAGACAGGAAGACTACCCTGGAGCAAAACCTCCAGGGCCACAGCGACTTCCTCCATGCCAAGTGTGTCACCTTTCCTCCTCCATCAGAGACTGCCCACAAAGATAATGCTCCTGTATCTATCTGCATGTCAGAGACTGTTGGTGCACTCAGAGCCCTGACACTGGAATGAGGCTGGGTGTGGAGAGAGGTTAGGATACCCATGTGTACTGAGTCCAGGGGACAAATGGATGAGGACTTGAGCTCCTGAAGGACATCACGGCTGGCTGACCAAAAAACTAAAGTCCTGGGGTGGCATCCTGGAGGAGTTGGCTCCAGTAGATGAGGTGAAGGGTAGCTTGTGGATGTGGGAAGAACAGAACATGTTTGAACAAGGAGTTCAGATACAAGTCCCCAGTGGGCAGTGGAGAACAGGAAGAGAGAAAGGACAGGACAAGTCACTGAGGAGCAAGGTTGCAGAAGCAAAGCAAGAATTGCTGGAACAGGAGCTGGAAAAGGAGAGCATTGAGTATAGGTAGGACAATTTAAACTGGAAAAGAGTAACGTGGCAATGTCAGATGGGAATATGTTCTGGCTGAAGGGTGAAAGATGTATGGGAGGAGAAGCTGGGAGAAAAAAATAACACTAAGAAGGTAAGGATACTGAGCTAAAGGACTGAGGACAGGGAAAGCTTCAAGTGCCTACAAATGGGGAAAAGACTGGGAAAACAGTCAAAAGGCATGAAACACGTTCTTCCTAGTGCAAGACATTGGGCCTGGATGTTCTGGTCCCAGAGGTGGTCTGGAGAGGTCTGAAGGGTAGAATCTGGGACTGGTTAATAAGAAGTGAGATCAAGTGCCAAAACTGTGAAGGGACATGACTAAAATATTAGTATATTTGAGGGGAAGAGAAAGAGGAGTCAAGTTTGGGAAAAAAATAGGTGTAGGAGCTGTAGGCCCAGTATAAACATTTCCAAATCCTGGGATGAACCTTGGGAGACCCTACATGAGCAAAGCCTATAAAAACAGCTGGCAAGGTTCCATTACCTTCTAGGGATGCTCCAAGTTGGCACCACTAACAGTTACTCTGTTAGAGCAAGTAACAGCAGACTGCATCATAGACCTGAAGTTTTCCTATCCAGGTGCTACTATTGAATTACCTGATGATTTTTGTTTCTCCTACTTGTTCTGTTTCCATTTGTACAAACATAGGAATTCACCGCCAGAGTGTGATGGGGAAGACTTTTAACACTGCAAGGTCAATCACTCAAAATCCTGAAGGCTTTGAAAAAATAAATAAATGAATGAATTCTGTGAGGCTCACACATGAATTGCATCTTACCTAACTGAAGTGTTTAATGGTTAGTCATCTAAGTCTAAGATGGTGAAGTCAGGCTGCTGTTAGATAGTAGCCTTCATAGGACAATGAATTTCATCCTAAAATGAGATGTCTAGGATACCTAAAATGTACAGGGCAGTCAAGATGACAAGCTCCTTGGCACAGGCTACGTCTCTCTACTGACTCTAAAAGATTACTAGTTCAGCTTAGAAATGTCTAGTTTAGCTTGAAAATAACTTTTAGGTGTCTTAAGTTAGGTCATGTGACTCCCAATGACGTTTCTATGTTTGTGTGTCGGATATGAAAGTTTGCAATATGATTTGCAGTAATGTTTAAGTCCAGTCCTCCCAGGGTTTTTAAGTGCAAATTTCCTCTTGAACTTGTGTGTCCTAAATAGCTTGGACACTATGGGTCTGAGGCTCATGACTGCAGCTGAAATCCATGAGAATCATGCCTTAAATGTAGTACGGTATAAATCAAGCCTATGGAGAAATGAGATCATCATTTTCTCAAACCAGCCAGCCAGGTTTAAAGAGCCTTTTTAACATTACTACGTGTCCTTAGTTACCTTTGTATCAAATGGGAGCAGTAGTAAGACAACCCCAGTCCCTAAGGGCTCTATGAAGTCTGTTCATTAATTCCTGCAAGCCATCATGGTTACTGGCACTGCAGAAAACTCATCAGAGCAGCATCTTGAAATCCTGCTTGTAAGCTTTTGCTATGCAAGAAGAAAAAATACCAGACTGTGCAGACTGTAAAGAGAACAAATGATATATTGAATAACAATTCAATACATTGTCATCACCTATTCTGGGCACTGAGTATCTCAGGGAAAGGGACTTGTGAAAAACAGAAGCTGGTGATGCCATTGTCTGCAGTAGTGTGTATACACACACCAACTGAGATTCTGTAGACAGCCATGATTCTGTCATTTTTCTAAGTTTCTGATGCTCACTATCACAATCTTAATAATGTTGTTTTGATACATGATTTGGAATGTGAGACAGATGTGGCTCTGGTTTATTCCATCTGGAGATTTTGCTTAATATCCTGCACTTTTTGATTTCCCTTAAAGGCTTCTATGCATGTCTTTTTATGCCCCAATTTACTATTAATGATACTAAAGTATTCACTATAAAATATTGAAAAATATTAAATATATTTTATATTGGGTGATAAAGTATGAGGTGCAGTGTTTGGTTTTGATTTGAATATGTATACTCAGATTTTACTACAGGGAAAAATCTCAAAATGGTTCATAGCAAATTTTCTCTGATAGGCGTAAATTTGTCATTTTAAAAGAACTTGAAGATCACAATCACTATGTTTTTAAAGCTGCATTCTCCGTATTTTTATCAGCTTTTTCTGCTTGACATTTTATTGATTTTTTTCCTCTTTGAGCTGCAGCCTCAGACTCACTATCACACATTGCATTCTTTTACATCCCAGCATTAACAATATGAAATACAGAATACCAAATTGGTGTGATATCACATTATTGAAAATTTTCTTGTCTTATCTTTTAAATTTTCTTCTGAGAGATCTTTTTTTTTTTCATTAGTACACTTTAAGAATTCCACAGATCCCACTTTCCAAGTAACTGGTCCTTTATTCTGTGGAACAAAATTAACTGAATAATTAGCATTTTGTTAGTCAGCCAAGTATCCCTCTGGCCTCCAGGAATTACTGCAGCATAAGTATAAAAAAGAAGTCTGAAATTTTTCCATTACATTTTACCTCCTGTCCTCTTAAACTAGTTCTTTCTCCAAAATAACAATTCATATCATATCAGATTTTTTTCTTATTGAAATACTTTCTGGCTATACCAGACATTGTAAATTCTTGATATTTTTTTTTCTTACCTCTACAGACTGT
>JANIJG010004769.1:26595-40746 GCA_024611175.1 Megaceryle torquata | reverse complement strand
TAGTGAGTCGGGCGCGCGGGGAATGAGGGATGGTGGGGGGGCCGGGTGGGGAGGACGGGGGGGGGGGGGGGGGGGGTGGGGGGGGGGGGGGCAGTAGATAATATCCTTGGGAAGTACTGGCGTGACCAGATTTAATCCTCCCTTGCATCCAAGATGCCCTTGGAATAGTAGAATGAGACAGGAAGCATCTGAAATACTCTGCAAAAGCTTGGATTTATGAATGGCATCAGCTTCAGCCTCTCCAGGACACCCTTTGGTCTTGTATGTAAAGCTGACAATTGACAAAGAGCAGAGACAATCATGGCATAAGACTTTATTATTTTCATGGGCTTTACATGAATGTGGGATTCCTTATCACAGGCCGAGTGGCAGGACGAACCTGGATGGGTCTCAAGGACAGAAAGCAGTGGTGGTGTAAGCTTTCTAGAAGCACTCCCTGGAGGAAAAGGACATGGGTTTTTTGTCCTCCTCTGTGCTTCCCATGTAAACCATAGGAACAGTTGGGATAATGGCTTTCTGACGCGCACAAAAGAAATTAGCTCAGCTTAATAGCATGCCTTAGTGAACACTGGAACTGAGGATAGAGTTTTCAACAAATCACTTACTTCAAAAGGTTCATCTGTGTGTATGTGAATGTGCATGTTTCTTTGTTTTTCTATTTTATCTGTGAACAGGCTGAGAAATATACAAATTTTATTTGTTTATTTAAAACCACACATCCCTGATTTTAATAAATTATGCATGAACTGGTTTTCCAGTTCCCCTTAACCAAACTGAGCTGTGTCAAGGAAGTCTGTCAGTGAGATGGACAGACTCACCAAGGCTCTCTACTCTCTTGTTGAATTGAACTGCTATGATTATGTTTCCCATAAAGACAATGTACCCATTCATATTTATCAGTTTCTATTTCCTGAACATCTCCAGTAGTGTGTTTAAGGGTCTTTTTTTTTTCCCATAAACCAGCATTCCAAAAGAGAATAAAGGCAATCACAGAATGTGTTAAAACCCCAGCTTTCAATGTGGAGTAGAAGGATTGTGCTAGCATTTAGGATTAAAAAAAAAGACTGTAGGAGCATTTTTAAATGGAGCATCGAGGACAAGATGACAGGTGCAGGAAAGCACGCCAGTTGGAGTGACTCACTATCAAAAGGGTAAAACCAAAAACACTCTGTGTGCCTAAGAGATGATGACAAAATCCACATAGGAGACAACAAAGATTGGTGCAACCAATCCAAAGAAAATTTGGCACACCAAAAGGGATTAGATCAATATTCCACATAAATTGTTCTGTGTGACTGCTGGGAGTCTAAGGATGGAGATTAGTGCACTGCAATATTTGATTTTAAATGTTTGTAATAGTAGCCATTTGCTAGAAGATAATCAGTGGGATACTGTACTACAGCAGAGTACAAATGTATCTGAATAACAGACAAGATTACACCATTAGAGGAGTCTCTGTTAAAAGAAAGATAAGTTCCAAAGTGGTAACAGAATGAAGTGTTCTGTAAAATCAGTTTGAGTTGGAATTCATTAGCCAAGAAGAAACAATAGTAAAAAAACAATTGTCCTGTATTCAGAGGTCAAACCAGCATATATAGAAGACAGCCCACCCCATCCCACCAGCCCCACTCTGCATGTACCCATCCCTCTCTGCTGACAAGCAGCTCAAGAGCTTGCCTGGCAAGCTGCAACAAAATGCTTACCTGTTCAATGAGTAAAGTTAAGCACGATAAATCCACCTGATGATCAAGGCTGTGCTGCTATTAACTTGACCAGGCGGTGACAATAGCTACAAACCACCCTTGGATTAAAGGCTGCAATGGTCAGGTAGATGAGATGTGAGACTTCAGCTGCCTGCAGGGGGATTGGGAAAAGTTCAGAGCAGGGTATGATTCAGAGATGACAGTATTAGATAGTTTTACTACTTGGCCCAACTGGTCAGATGATCCAGAAGAGGAAAAGCCGCTCTAGATTTAATCCTGAGCAATCTTCAGAAGCTATTTCTACACATGACTATGGAAAATGACTCTATAGTGGTGAGTTGAAGACATTAAAATCCAGTATCCCTGCAAAAATGGAAAAGGCACCAACATCCCAAGCTCAAGAAGGGCACTGCTTACAAATGATGAAGCTAATATGAAGTAAATTACAAGAGTAATAAAATAATAAAGGTAAATGTTTTATATGTGAAGCAGTAAGCATGGCTTGTAAGGGCTGAAGTCACACTTCACCAATGTACTAGACATTAAGGTATCAACAATTTATTAAGTGCAGTATCAAAGTGAAACAAGCCCCATGGTTATACCACCCTTTGAGCCATTGATGAAACTGTATTTTGAGTATTGCATGGACTTTTGCTCTGCTGATGCATTATAACTAGAAAAGGTACAGAAAGGCGGCAGTTAGGATCAGAGACTGGAAACCGCATCTTGGCAAGGGGAGAAAACATTATAGGACTCTCCAGCTTACAGAAAAAGGTGATGAAGAATTTTATTGGATATCTGAAAATCATTAATGTTATAGAGCTAGTAAACAGATATGTTTCATCACCTAAGGTCTAGACGCATCATATAAAATTGCCATATAGCAGGCTTAAAATTAACAGAAGATGCTTTTTCATATAATGTGTAATTAAATTGAGAAACTCGTTGCCACAAGGTGCCATAGAGACCAAACCAATAGAGAAGATGTAAAAAGTATCAGTCTTTTTAGTCCTATCAGCCTTCTCAGCACCCAGTGTAAGAGATTGAACTGGGCAGGCACACTGCCTAGCTGGAGGTAGCTGTTCTTACATTCCAACCAAAGTAATTTAAAAGTTGGAGGGAAAAACAAGTTATTATTTTCTCCACTTTAACCTATCAGATAATAAACTTTGATAATTGCAAACTGGGATGGATTCCAAGTGATTATTTCAAAATTAACAGCTCCAGATAAGTTATCATATACCAGTGTCTCTCATTTGTAAATGGAAAATAAACATAAATATTAAGTCTTTCTTAACTGAATGAAGAACAGCAGCCCCCTATCTGTTGGGGTTTTTTTCAATGAAGATAAATGTCTTTAATTCATATGAAATATATCTCTTTCAATGAACAATTCAATTATTTCCATGTTTGCATTCTTCTGATATAGTGAGAATTTGTTAAGAAAAAATGTTAACAGTAATAGGGTTATTTCCAGACCGATGCTTCCCTTCACTGCAGTTTATTTGTGTTTATTTGCCTTTTTCTGGTGGCTCAGTCTATTCTGTGACTTCTCTTGAGACACCATGAGCCAGGAATGATAAACTTAATTAAGCTTCTTAAGCAACAGCATTCTGACTCTGTAAACATTAACACTTCCCCTTATGCCTGAGCAAACACAAGGATCTGAACTCAGCTTGGGAATAGTTCGGAGTGCTAATACAAACAACATAACTCCAGCTATTTTTACAAATGGTGCTGCAAGGTTTTCTAGCAAGTGTTGATCACAATTCTCACTTAGGAAGGTAATTTTACTCTGTTATTTTGTACCTTATGAGTGGACTCTTTTGTGTGAATGCATGACATGATTTATTTGGAATATGTTCTGGTTGTCCCATAGCTAAAAAACCCCCAAAAATACCCCCCCCCCCCCCCCCCCCCCCCAATAACTAAAACTTAAATCTGCAAATATTCACCAGTAACATGGAGTAGGTAAAATTTTTTACAACCCCCTCCTTCTCCATAGTTTGGACAGGCTAGAGTTACTTTTGTCCAAGTTTGTGTCCAGCCAATCTACATTTTACACAGGCACACAAAAGGCACACACATGTACACAGGCATATGCACAATCTGTATATTGATTAATAAGGGCCCACACTGGTGTACCAGAGTTTCCTAGAAATTTCAGGTGGCCATGTCAGCACAGGGATTTGCATCTCTGTGCCAGGCCAGTCACAGCTCATGCTGCCCCGGCAGACTTTTCTCCCCATCCAAGGGGCTGTGTAATGCTCCCACTCTTCAGAAATCACTTTATTTCTGTTGTTTTTTTAACTGCTGAGTAGTGTTTGAGGTGGACATGTGGAGAGAATGAGGAACCATACAGGAATTGTCCACCCTGGTACTGTGGAAGTGTCATGTGTTTGGAGGTCCTGGGTCTCTTGAGGAAGGAGGGGTCTGCTCAGGGTGTACTCGGAGAGGAACAGCACTGCAGGCATTGACTCTTTGGCTCATTCACAAGGGGGCGATTTGGGAGCAAAGAGTAGAGTGATGGCTTACCAGTGGCAGCACAGCTGAGGTTCTGTGGGCAAGGCAACTTTGCAGCATTCTGTGGGAACGTGGGTGTTGTACACTGGCCCAGTCATGCATCAGAAATGCAGTAACTTAATGAGACTGAGCAATGAAGTTGGATCTAATTTTGCTTCTGAATTAAGCCATGTTTAAACTCAGCAGTGAGAATATGGTAAAATGGGATTGTTGTTGTTGTTCCTTATGCCTTTGATTACAGTGTCGAAAGAGAAAGCTGAAGGGGGTTTGTAAATTATCAGTATTTCTGTAAAAGGAAACCAAGTCATCTGCCTCCACTTGGACTGGAAGACATCTGGCTTCAGCCTGGTTACTTGCTTTGGTACTCTTTATTATTTCTATTTCATCCAAACTGAAGGTAAAAAAAACAGATTCACATATTGATTTTTTTGTTCTTACCATTTTGTGTTCTCCTGTTAAGTGGTAATTTCTATGTTGGAAAATCTGAAAGCAGGGAAATGCTCGCATCCAAGGTTATTTTTCATCTGAAATACAGGATGGGAATATTATTTAAATAAGTCTTTGATGTTTTATGAGCACTGAAGGCTCAGTTGACCCAATTAATGTTCTTTTCAGTCAACACATCATCTAATCCTTACCCTTTTCCTGACTACAAACTACATCTTGTTTACAAATGCATACATGTTTAGCAATCAGCCCTTTTGGCCTATGTGAATTTTGTGTCTTGTAGGTTCTGCGGGAAAGTGCTGACTGGTTTAAAGGATCCCTATTATTTCTCTATCTTTGTTTGCAACTGTGTTTTGTTTCCTCTTAGGAGTCCCCCTCTCATTCGTCATGTTTCTTTTGTTCACTTTTATTATCAGGCCGTTGTCTCAGAGAACATGAGCTAAACACCATACGCCCCTTTGTTAGTTAATTTTCCTTATCGTTATCATCAGGATCAGTTCCCTTTACTTTTTCACATCTGACCAGCCTTCCTGAAAGTCAAAATGATATTACAATTAAAAATGCAATAGACGTAACGTGCACAGGAACTTCCTATTCGTATCCACAGGGTTGTGTTTCTTGAACTAGGCAGAAAAACAAATCACTGCATTTGAAGGGCTAAATTCAGGGATAAGGCAGTGTGGGCCACAGACTGCTGTAGGGTATGTCCATTTTATCTGCCTTATTTATCAGCTGAAGGGTTTCTGATTCTTATAAATCAGCTAGGAGATCTCAGCTGAGTTCTGCCCCAGGATATATCTGTTTAACTGTTATCTCAGGCCAAAAGAACTGAAATTTAGGTCTCCAACTTCCACAGAAAATGGCCTAATGAGGAGGGAACAGGCCATCCTGATGGGGGAGGGAGAAAGTTTCTAACTCTCCTGAGCGAATCTTTCTGTTATCCAGAAAAGTATGTTAGGGTTCACTAGCCATATTCTCCTGAATCTGCAGAGGCAAACAGGTCACAAGAGGAGGGTAGGAGCCCAAGCCCTCTCAGCTCATCAGCTACATCAGCCAGGGAAATGGATGTAAGGAGGAGGATGCATGGGAAAACACCTAGGGGGATCAGGGGAAGAGTGGCCAGACAAGGAGCAGAGGCACTGGGCTGGCAGGAGGAAGACACAGCCACTGGATAAGAGTGCCTTACTACCAAAACTTCCACCTGCAGTCCACATGAATAGGTTGCTGTCTGATGTGTAAATGTAATTTAATATGTTGCATTATTCTCAAGATCCTCATTCATAGGTTAGGTAGTTAAAATTTACTTCGCAGCTCAGATAGATCTAATTATTTTTCCTTTGGTTTCAAGACTTCCTTATGCAGAAGCATTTCCAACATTTGTCTTTTTTCCTCCTTGAGAACCTTCCCTGCCCACTGTGTCACTGATATGGTGTCTCTCAGTTCTGATTTTACCTTATTCTTCTGCTCAGTCACCTTCCCTACATTCAGTGCAGGGTTTCTGAGTTCCAATTTTAACTCTGCCTATTGACATTTCTTCAATATGACAATGACCTGCCTTTTCTCCAGAGATCAGCAGAGAAAAGAAGCTGAATGTGTGCTGTCTGAATCTCTTCCCTCATTATCTCTGCTGTTAGTATCAAACCTTTCATTTTTTTTCTTCCTCACTGTAAACCTTGAGAGTGAATTTGGATAACCTCGTCAATTCTCTGAGCAGATCTGGCTGTAACTTCATTTGACATAATGATTCTATAATGCACAAAATGAGGCAAGGCAAGTGTAGAGTTTTCAGGTACCATTAGCTAAAAGCATAGAGACTGCTTGTCTTTTTACTACGCAGAACCTATGAAGATACTCAAGGTGAGCAGTCATCTAGAGGATGATCTTTTATGTTCTCGCCCATGGAGATTTTGTGTAACATTTTTATTAGGCTGCATATTTCCATAATGTGCAATAAAAACAGATTTAAAATACTGTCCTTGCTCCGGGTGCACAAAAAGAATAGTGGGAAATATGCAGATCATTGTGTTGTACCTAATGCCCTGTATATTGTTTCTCGTATGTTCTTTCCTTTCTAATAAAGATCCTCTCTCTCTATAAGAAAGCATCTGTGCAGTTATGGATAGTTCGATTTCCTTCTTTACAGTATTTTAATAGATCAAGATTAGATGCCAACATTCATAAACCAAATTTCACTGCCTGTGCTAATATTGATGTAACAAGAGGGCAGTAGAGGAAAATAGCAGTTGGGATTAAATAAGGTCAAGACTTCTTCATAATTAAATGATATAAAAAATAGAGGCATAGTAGGTCTGACAAGAAAGCAAATGACATGAGCCTGGTCCTGGGGATTCATTCATTTCCCACAGTATCCCTTTGCATTGCCATGAACCATGCTGTGCTGAGCAGTACTGGTGCCTCTCTGACTGGGGGATCCTGCTCCACTGCAGATCATGTGCTTCTTCTGCAGGACAGTTTGCACAATCTTATGCAGAAAGCACAGAGCCCAAGATGAAATTTTTGCTCAAGCAAAAGCAATTTTTGTTCAAGTGTGTCTCAAGCCTTAAGAGCTTTATCTAAGATATTTGAACACCTTGAGCCTGGTGAATATACTTGTTTTCAGTAAGTGAGGGATGACAACACTTTTTAAGAATGCCTGACATAGAAGCGGATCAATTTGAGATAATTTTTCTTATACCTAGAACATGCTGCTTTCTAATTCTTTTCCTTGTTTGAGAACTGAATGCTTTACTTTTTATCCCATTTGGATACCTTTGGCTTGACTCTATATCATATAAACTGAGGAAAGAGGTTATACAATGTGGTTGTCCGTGTTCCTAAGTCAAAACGAGTTTTGCAGTTAGTGAGAATGGCATCTCATCATAATTCCCACGACAGACTGTGATTACAAACAGGATTACAATCTGTGGTTCAGTATAGGAAAGAAATAGTGGAAGGAAACAAAGTCTTAAGAAACCAAGATCCTGTTTTCTTTCAGCTAGATTTAACAGCACGAAATACACCAATGTCCTGAGAATTTTAATTTGGGATCCCTGAGAGGCATTTTAAGCTGAAGTTTTTCATCATCTCACATTTGTTATAATTACTAAAGTATCAAAGTTGGGGGTTGCTGACTGCAAGTACAACTATATGTATTACATTTTGTGATATGAAAGAGGAGGAATAAGAAATTTGAAAAATGGAAAACTAATAACTGAATCTAAGGTAGAAAAAAAAAAAATGTAGGTCTTAGACATGTGGTTAATCTTCCCCAGTTAACTTCAGCAGAGATCAGGACTTACAAGGGTACTGGAACATCTAAGGCAACAAAAGCTGAAGCTCTGTAATGTCACAAATCAGCAGCCATCTTTTTAACTTCTCAACCATGCAGAAATCCTCAGAAATGCCCATCCAGCCTGTTCTAGTGCAGACTTCTTTACACTGGGCACATGATTAAAAATGCTTTTTAATGATAATGTTTCATTTGAGCATGTTCTGTACTTTAATGCTTATTCTCTTTTTCTGCTTTACTAGCTTTACAAATGTTAGAAATTAACATCTGTTTTTTAAACTTACTACAACCAAATCATTAGTTCAGAACCAACTGCCAGTGAGGAGTAACTCCTGAGCTACAGTCTCTCATCTTTTAAGTAAAGCACTGCCATTTAAATAAACAGTAGCATGTTATAGCTATAATTCTCACATGAGCCAGGGAAAGCATCAACAAAATATATATTCTTCCTGTGATCAGATTAGCTCCCTGAAATAACTTCTCATGATTTCAGACTTTGCTGACCCATCACACAAAGCATTCTTGGGGACTGACATAATTTCATGTGGAAGTCCCATGCTCTGTTATAAGGATCTGTGGAAAACTTCCCTATCACACGTCATCTTTCGTGGCTCTACTGGAGCACTGTAAGTTTTTGCATCCTCCATGCCACCCACAGAAGGAAGTAAGTGACAATTTGCAAGGCTAATTGTATTTTTAACAAGAAGCCAGAGAATTTCACTTTCTCTTCTCAAACTGTGAGGTGTTTCATTGTATATTTTCACCATCCCCTCTGTATCTCATGGAAGGATGAGTGGAGGAGCTCCCACATAAAGCAAATGCATTTACAGATTTGCTTTATAATAAAAGCAATGCTTTCCCAGACGTACACTAACAGCTTTATTGCACTATGAATGCATGAGTAACTTGTGTTAATGTATCTAGCAATTCATTGCTTGTCTGTAATTGTCATGTATAAAAAGCAGAGTGATCTAAAAGGCTCAGTTTTGACATGTTGTTGTTTTGATGCTATACATCTTTGGTATTTCAACAAAACTACAGCTCAGCTGAAAGAAGCACCGGGAACAGAGGACCTGTAACTGCTCTCATCCTGTGCACAGATTCAATGTCAGTGATGCTTCCCAGGTTTTGCAGTTCCTTGAAAGGCTGGCTTGGTTCCTCAAGGATTAAGAATTCACCTTTAATGGTATGTTTATGATTATATTGCTCTACAGTGGCTTCAAATACTTGCCCAACATAGGCCATCATTTAATAAACACATTTTAGAATTTCTCATCTGTATTGGAGACATAGCTGTTAATTATAGAAAGCAGGTTTGTGCTTAATGTTACCCCTTAGTATTATATAACTTCCTTGAGAATGTGTGCGAGAGATTGTATATGAAGGCTCTAACATAGTAAGAATGATCTAAACTCACAGATGTATGCCTTCAAAGGTATATTCACTTAGAAAGATGCTGTCAGATAATTTAAATCCCAAATAGTATAATGAAATGTTTAAGTATTTATTAACATATCCCTTTCTTTTATCTGAACTTGATTTTTCTACCTGCTTAATTCCTGTGGACAATTTGGTTAAAACATCAGAAGTGTTTTATAAAACCAACTGACAGCAGAAAGCCTTAGGACATATTTTAATATTTCAGTCAAAGCAGCTAGTGCTTAGGTTCACATATGTAGTACATGAGAACCAAACCAGTTCCCGGCACTTTCATATCATGCCATGAATTTTGTTTTTCAGGTTAAGCAAAGTTTTCTGAAGCTTCTGGAACAAGTTGCACAGAGAGGCGTTAGTTGCCCCATCTCTGGAAACATTCAAGGTCAAGTTGACAGGGGTGCTGAGCAACCTGATCTAACTGAAGATGTCCCTGCTCATTGCAAGGTTGGGCGGATTATCTGACCTTTAAACATTCCTTCCAACCCAAACTCTTTTATGATTTTATGAAGCAGCAAGCTTTTTGCTGTGATTTTTCATTAGGAATGATAGCCCAGAGAAAAAAAAAATACTGGATGTCATTGTGTAATGTGACAAGAAAGAAAAAAATGCAGATGGTTGTAGGTCATGCGGAGATGGCTGGAGTGTGCTGACCAATTCTGAATCACCCCAGCAGTTGCCTGCTCAGGGCTACTGTGGCCATGCCGTGATATCTGCCCTAAATCCATTCCAATGATGTATGTAAGCCAGCCATAGGAGGTCTATTTCCATGCAGAAGGTGAAGTGGTTTAAATAATCTGCTCCCATTTATGTAATTTAATATTCAATACATTAAAAATTATAATTAGTATTTGGTGCAATCTGAGAGCAAAATGCCCTACCACAACAGAGAGGCAGAGTTCCCAAGTCATCAATAACATCAATATCAATTAGGGTGTCTAGGGGAAGGCCTGATATAGATATTGTAAGTAAGAAGCGTGGAGAGAAAACAAGACTGGTAATGCAATTACTGCCAAGTTACACCATAACTGCTTTGCAATTTTCTAAATTCTGTAGGGCTTAAATACACCCTGAAGATCAAAATTAAGTGTTGGGGAGAGAAAACCTGTAGAGAACAGGAGGAGTAAAGGCACAGTGTATCATTAAACAGTGATTAGACTACTAAACCCAGAAATGCTGCTTTCTTTGCAGCTTTCTGAATGCTTAGGTGAATTTCATTGTAACTTATCAGGATGAAAATCCAAATACTGCAAGTCATGTAGCTGAAAGGGAATTTGATTTATGGCTTCTTCGCAAGAGGAAGGTGAAGATGAAATAGCCATGAGTGTGCCGTGGGCATTGGTGAACGTGGCAGGCACCAAGGGATGTGCAGTAGGTAGACCCAAATACCCACTGACAAAGGTGCTGCCTAAAAGTCTGTGGGTGAAGTTCTCACATGACACTCAGGTTTTCTCCATAGACTTCAGGGATGTGAAGGGTTCAGCTCTCTGCTCAACCTATGTAGGGAAATAGAAAAATACAAACCAGAGCAACATTTTTTCAGATGGCACAGAAGGTCTCTTTTTCATTTTTATTAAATTAACTCAGGAGAAGGCAAAAGTGGTGCCTACTAAATTTAAACATTTTCAATACCAAGAACTTTAAAGGAAATATATGAAAAGATCTTGTAAATGTTAACAGTAATATTTCAATGTATTGGCTACAGTTTGGGCAATAGTGACAATGTCTCAATACAATATACTTGTTTTCCACAGAGCATTTACGTATTTTTTATGGATATTATTTTTATTTTTATATATTTATATTTATATATTTAGATCTAAATGTTTTTATCTGGTGAAATTAAGAAGGTAAGTGGTAAATCCAGACATTCACAGACAGTTAGCAAGCTAGATGAGAATGAAGACCTCTGATGAACTGGGCTGATTTTGCTGGGTCTCCCAGCATTCAGTTTCTAGTCCAAGACTATTCATCAGTTATGTAGATGATTCACAGGGTGAGTCACAAAGTCTTTGCTGACAAGATTTTGGATCTCAGAAGACTGCATCAGTAAAACATACTAGGTATCTGCTCCTAAATGCTTTGGATCTGCCATGTACATGGCCTCAGTGCAGCAGTGTTTGTTCTAACATCTACAAAAGAAAGAACCAATTATTGAGGGAAAAAAATCCTTCTTTCTACACATCTTCATTGTGAGAGAATATGTTGGAAATTAGCAACTCTGAGAACAAAATGGGAAAGGGAAATATGGGAGAAGACAAATCATGGTGCACTTTTGCTTCTGAAGCCGTAAGGAAGGAAAGGTCACCTCAGGAGGAAGGTGGCCTGTGAGTGAGGAGGCAAACCTGTCCCCCATGCAGCCCAGCTGGGAGAGCACCTGCACTGCACCAGCCTTGAGAAGATGTCCAGAAATAATTCAGAGATTCAGAAGAACATTTCACAAAAGGAAGCTGGGAGGTGACCTGATAACGATGTCTAAAGTGGAGAAGTTTGGGTGGTTTCGTCCTTGGAAATAGGAGCAATGTATCCTCCAGGAATTATCAGCTGAGCTTAGATGAGAAACAAAGCTTGCTTTGAACAGAAAGAGGAACAAATGACTGAACACTCTGCCCAGGAAAGCAGTAGATGCTGCTTCAGTGCTTTCAGGTGAATTATCTGTCTCTCTCCCATCTGTGGGTGCAGTAGGGAAAGCTGTGTGTGTCTGAATGCATTTGCATTTGAAATCTTGTACTCACCCCATATACCCACTGGTGGTCTTCTATACGGAAAAGGAAACTCTCTGCTGTGCTCTTAATGCTTATAAATATTACACCTCTGCGTGGGACAATGATTATAATCAAATCTCATGCTTCAAGGCTTCAAGGTCAGGAAAAAAAAAACCCTCCATGCCATCACCAGTACATGCTACAAAACCCTCTAGGACCCGATGGAACAATCTTTTCCTTTTCCACGAGCTCATGCATGCTGGTGACCTTGGGAACTTTCTACCTACCTGTGCATGTGGAGATGGTTTTACTGCCTAAAATTGTACAAACCCATCCTCAGTGCTGCTAGGTTTTGGAAAACAAGTAATGCTCAGCCTATTTAAAAAGCATCAGTTTTGATATTAGGTGTTATGGGATCTGCACGAAGGCAGGTGAATTTATCTGGTACTCTGCCTTGGATTTAATTACTGTGAAGGAGATGATAGAAAATAAATTCCAAAGTGAAGCTGAAAATATTCTCTGTTTTTAAATACAAATACTAATTCAGAGTGCGTCATTGGTAATACAGAAAAGCAAATCAGAAGAAAAAAAAAAAAAGACTGAAAGTCTAGAAGGAATGGAAGGACATGGAAGGGCATAAGAAGTTCAGACAAATCTATACAATAAATTTGTTATTACATTATTAAAAAAACAGAAAGTTGTTGTTTAATTCCAGCAGGCTTAGATAAAGGTAGTGGCCAGTCTAGTTATCCCACCTCTTCTTTCTGTTTTCCTTCAGTGAGCTGACATTAATCAACAGTTCATTCTGTCAGAGAGTAATGGAGAAATGTATTTTAAAGAAGAAAATACAAATTAAAGAAAACTAGTGAACAGTCAGTACAGCTGTTGTTTGGATATATCACAATAATCATGTATGGCCAGTAGCAAATTCATCGGAAGAGGGCTAATTAGGATATTTTACTTTGTGCAAAGTGACAGAAGAATCTGTGAAATCTGAGCCTGGATGTCAGTTTATCTATTTTACGTATATTTTATGCATCTGCTCAAATAAATATTGGTGTTAGTCAGATACTTTTGCCACGACCAACATGGTTAAAAGGAAAAAAAAAACAGATATGAAGGACATGAAATGTCTAAGCAACAAGAGTTATTACCCTCACTTATTTAACAAGATGAAACTTCACAAAGGTCCTTTTCCTTACAACATTGAAATGAGTTGAGCATAAGCAGAATATGAACAGAATAAGAGTTAGACTCCTGAAAGCTGCAGTTGTAAAGCAGTGTCCTTTTATGTTCCCCCTGGTTTTTTGCCTTCTCCTAGGATGAAGACCCTATATGAAGTTTTGGGCTGGGCCAAATGAGCCTTTTTTACATTCTGGTTTTGAACTTCATGTTCAATCTTTTGTGAGGCAAAATTCCTGATTGAATTGTTATTGATTTCATAGCCACAGTGTGCTACAGAGTACACAAAACAATCCTTGATTTCTGGAGTTTATAATCTATGTTTAATGAGAGACCGGTGCTGAACAAAGTCTTAAACCTCTGAATTTGTGTTTGCAAAATAAATTTGCCCATCCTATTTCCATATCCATGTGGTACTTTCCGCTTTTTAGTCCCACTCAATGTTAGACAATATTCATTGACTAAAATGAAATGGAAGTGTAATGAAAGGAAAGGAGTCCTCTCAAGTATAATACTGCACATCTGAGTTGAGGGTTATGAAAGGAGACATTCAGATCCAGCAAACTGCAAATTGTCCAGCCTCTGTTTTTGACTGAGGTTACACAAAGCTTCATTTCAATGTGTTCATTTAAGTTTTCAAAAAGAGTAGTAGAGTTGGACCAAAGGAGAGCTTGAGCAAAATATAGTGTATATATATATATATATATACCATATATATATGCCTGGGGACAAACTACCCACCTCTGGGTAAGTACTGCAAATGAACCTCCAGTATTGTCAGTACAGCAGGTTGTTTAATCTTACTCAGTCTCAATTTCCTCTTGAAAAGGAAAAAATAAATTACCTGTTTCAGAGAGGAGAGGATCCT
>JANIJG010004769.1:0-18307 GCA_024611175.1 Megaceryle torquata | reverse complement strand
AATAAATAAATAAATTTTAAAAAACCAAAAAAACCAAAAGAAAACAAAAACAAAACGAACAAAGCACAAAAACAAACAAACAAAAACCCAACCCAACAAAAACCCAACACGTCTTATTAAGAAATAACTTCAGTATTTTGCATTCAAGTGCTGCCAGGTTGTTAGTGTATGACCTAGGAAACGCTTAAGGCAGCATGCAGTAAAAGAAAGCAAAGTTTGCTAAGTGAGGCTCTCAATAGCTGGGAAATACTAGAATTAAGGTTCATGTGCAACTTGGTCTGCATTACAATATTTCCCAAAGATTGTTCTTTCTCTGTGCTGAATAAGTTGAGATAACTAGGGGAAAAAATCATATGCAGTCATACAGTTAAAGATGGTATTAGGGTCATGTAGCTGGTCTAACTGTTGTCAGTGGGACTAGTGCTTCACTAGCTCCAGGAGTTATAAAATGTGCAGCGAATGAGGCAATTGAATGCTGCCCTGGAGAGATTGATGCTATCCCTGCCTCTGTCATTTTTCATTTTCTTGTGGCCCAATGGGAGACATCTGGGTCTAAATTAGAAAAGGGCTGAGCATTCACAGCTGCTCTTAAAATTGCTAGCTGTGATTTGAACACATGGAAAAAATCAGGCCCTGAGCTTCTAAAATTGGGCACCCAAAATGAGACAATATTGAAAAATTCTGTGTTTAACATCTGTTCTTCAGGTCTCTCTCTGTCTCGGGTCCCTGTGCATAAAACTGGGGAAGAGTGACATCTAAACAGAGCTGTAGGGATACATTAATTAATGTTCGTAAACAGTGACAATGCAAAAAGATCATCATAGTAAGTCTCATGAGGAGATTAATAATTCATTAGAGGATTTAAATAATTGTGTTAATAATGTGTAAATAAGGCTTGAGCTTACTGAAAATGGAATATTTTATTAGCTTGCCCCTCAGTGAAGTCTGTCCATCCTCCAGGCAAAATGAGGCAGGAGTGCTGTGGGAAAAGGATGTGACTGTCCTTAAGTATGGTATTATTAACTGTACTCACAAGTGAGCTAAACTCAAGTTACTCTCCTAATTTTAGCACTCCCTAGTTTTTAAGAGGCTGAATAGCTCTTTAAAAACATTACTATTATTTTATTACATACCTCTGAATATTAAATTATATGTGTACTATATTTTTGTATAATTCATGTGTAATTGCTATACACACAATGGCAAATAGCAGCTCCCATGAACTTGTAATTTATGTGATGAGTGCAGGGAATCATGTATAGAGAAGATAAGTCAGATTGCTGCTGTGAGCAGACTGAAATATCATGTACAGATAACGATCAATAATGTCCCTTTTTTAAAAATACATACTTTTTTTTGTGCAGCCCTCCTCTGCTCAGGCTTATTTACTATGAAAATCACATGTTTCTGCTTCTCTCGAGAAGCTGATATCCTTTCCATATGGAAAAATCTTTGGTGTCATGGTGGGAGCACAGGCTGATACACATGACATAAAAACTGTGGCCTTCAATTACTCAAGTGCCACCTTCATGGCATTACAGAGCAATCTCTGTATGGTTCTTGACATCCCACTGGTGGGATTTCACTCCAGCAGTGCCATACCAGACAAAAGCAGATTTTCAAGGGATTTTTACTAACCAGTCCATGGATTTTGTGTTTTGAAACGCACATGGTGGAGGGACATGAACAGCTGCTAACAACTGCTGTGCTGCTGTTCCTCAGTCCCAGGTAAAGTCCTTGTAAGGCTTTGCATCCACAAGCTTCATTTTGCCTCTCCCACAGGCTCTCCCCATCACCAGAGGTAGTTCCCTGGCAGTTTAGGGATGCAGAAATCTTATCCCACTGTCAGAAAGCACCAATATAATAATGCTGGAATTGTTTTCACTGGTAGTCATCAACCAACCTACCACACTGCCCTTCAACTGCTGATGGAAAACCAGGCTATGCAGACCTTTGGCCATGACTGACCATGGGCTAGTGTATCAAAGGGATGATGTAGCTTGATGAAACACTGCATTTCAGGTTTATCTTCACTCGAGATGGTAAAACAATCTGAGCTTTGGTCGATTCTTTTGATGCCACCAGCCAGCTGTCTTCAACTGCTTCCATGTATTAGCAGCCCTGCTTCAGTTCGGGGCCAGACCTTGCAGACCCACTTCCACATCATTAGGAAATTGTGTCATACTTTTACTGATTTACATCTGCCGAAATAAAACCAGGAGTTTTTGCTTTTAGAAATAATTTTTTTACCCCTATGCAAAATTACACAATGACAGAAAGTAGAACCCTGTTATCTAGTTGAACACCAAAACAGATACATAATATAGCTTAAGTTTGTCACCAACTTGTAATGAAATAACCTGTTTTATATTATTTCCAGTCTAACTTAATACAACAGATTTTAATAAGGTTGTTTTTTTTTTTACAGTATGTGATTTAATTTGGAGAGGAAGGACTTTCTCTTCTATCTTCAGACAATTTTTAAGACAGTCAGCCAATATAAAAGGTGTATTTGGAAACTTTCCCTTTGTTCAATTAAGACAGCTAGGAGCAATCCAGACTCAATGCAATGCTTTCTTTAACCAGCTCTCATCAAATTTATTATTAATTTTTTTTTAGCCTAGCTTTCAAGTAAAACTGATGAGGATATTAAAATATGAAAAAAAAACATTCAGATGAAGGGCTGACTTAATCTCTCAAAAAGCAAGAGAGCCAAGGTTAAGACTGTCACTATTAGGAGATCTCTACAATATTAAAGAGACACAATGAGAGCAAGCTAAAAATGGTATTTCAGGATTAACTCAATTTTTCTGTGTGTTTGCAGATTTGTTACAGAACTAACTCCTACTTATGTTAGGTGACTAATCTCATTGCAATGTTTTAACTTGCATAAGTAAGGCAAATAGGACTTAGCCTTTACTGTTAGCCCACTGAATTAAATTGTATAGTTTATCTTAATAACCCTTCAAATATATATAGCCTTATCTTAACAACTGCACTGATTTTTAATATTTTTTTATATATTTGATCCTAGCAATGACAGAAGAATTGGATTTTAGAGGAAAAAATAATGAAAAATAACTATGTAAATCCTGTTAAACAAGCATTCCTTGGCATGTTCTGAGCACTGCCATCACAAGTAAGCCAGAAAGCAAGCACATGAAATCAATGTCATATTTAACTCTGTTTCTTAGTCTTACAGATTTTTAATTAAAAAAAAAAAAAAAAAGAAGACAGAAAGATTGTCATCTCCCATGTCTCTCCAGATTGGGCTGAATTCAAGGTTTAGAGTGTAAATTGTTTCATTATTGTTTTTTGATACTATTACTATTACATCTAGCTGTGACTTCAAAACCAGCAAGAATGCTGGCTAGCTGCTGATTAATTGACAGTTTGTTTTATTATAGAAACATGACACAGTGATCTGGAATGAAATATGTACCTTACTGGTCATCTGTTAGTATAAAATAAAAGATTTGTCATAAGGTAGAATAATATTTATTTAAGTTTATGTCCTGGCAGTGAAAACGTTGCTTTTTTTAAACTAAATAATTAAATACAAGAAATAGATGTATATTTATCAGCAATCAAATGCATCTTGAGGTCACAGAAGGTACTGAATTGTAGAGAGAAACATTAAATTAAATTAAGGTTATTTTTAGTTCTGACAAATTATACCTTAGCTATTTGTTGCAAAAGTGTTGAAGCAATGTATGTTGTGATGTTCTATGTCAGCCACTTCTATGCAAGTTAAAAAATTGGGGAAGGGAAATCTAAACATATTTATGATACTCTCAGATTGAAATTCTAAAACTTTTATTTACTTCAAAGAATAACTTATTCCTTTCATAGTCCTGTAGTCATTTCTCACCTTCAGCAACGCGAAACTTCTCATTAGATATACACAGTGACCTGCATCTTTCCTACCAGTTGCTTTCCTGGTGCTTACATATAAGCAAATTAAATTCTATTCTCCTTCAGGGAAAGCTGTTTTACATGATTGTATGAGCTTAGAAAAAGCTCTAAGGGCTACTGTGCAGGCACATCTTCATATACTTCCCATGTGTTGTGTGTGCCTTCTTGTTTTGTGGCATTGTGATCTCTCAAATTTCCACCACGTTACATGTGCTTGCTTGCACACTTGTGCACATGCAGCGTCTCTCACTAAATTTTCTTCTGACAACCTCGCAATCTAAGACACCAGGGCTGCCCATGAGTCTAAGTGCCACCAAATTGGGTACAAAAGTAAAAAGCATTTTTTCCAAATTTTGTGGACAATTTCTTCTCCTAAGATAAAATAACTTTAATTTACACTGGATGAAGATTTTAGTGATGGATTTCTAGTAAAATCTGTCATATTGAAGTCAAATTGCTGAGGGAATGCGACGGTAATATTAAGATAAAATCTTTTACCCATCCTACACAGCTTCACAAATGGGGTGGGGATTAGCCTCTGGCGTGCCCGAGCAGTGAGAGAGGGGAGTGCCTAAAACAGCTATCTAGACTAATGAATAAATCACAGTAACTTTCTCTGCTCTGCTATTACTGGGCCATGTAAGTACCAGGAAATAAAAGGACATGGCACAAATAGGTCAGAAACCCTCCTGATGGTCTCTTCCAGGGATGCAGCCACTACTGCAGCCTGCTGTAGGAGCAGATGTCCTGTTCCTCCTCCATCTGTGTCTGTGAAACAGAGGGAATTTCCTTTCCCTTCTCTTTCCCCATCTCTCCCACTCAGTTTCAAGGAAGAATGTTAAAGCCCATTTACTCAGTATTTGTGGGGAACTCTAATTTCACCTCCTCTAAAATATCTTTTAGTTTTAAAAGAGGACTGCGATGAAGAATGAATCTGAAGTTATTTTCAGCAGCTCAGCAGGTCTCAGGTTTTGTGACCTTTGATACATCCTGGAGACTTTATTCTTGCTGAAGGCTAGGTCCTGCACTCCAGCAGCTTCCAAAATTGTCAGCTGTAAGACACTGGTTACACTCTTGAAACCCCTGTCACAAAGACACTGGAGAGGTTACAGCATGTTATGTGCTTTTCCAGAGCTAATATTTGTTAAGTGTCCTATCCCAACATCTCTGCTTTGCATCATTCATTTGGGAGTAACAACAGTGTTAACAGGGAAGTAAAGGCCCCAGAGTTTTAATATTAGTGAAGCCAGGACTAGGATTCATCTTAGGTTATTTTAGTGGCCCACACCATGGATATTTGTGTGTGAGCTCATTACCTGGTTTTCTTTTATTGCAAAGGCAGAGAAATATGAAGGATTTATTTGATCTTTATGAAGATATCTATTTTACAATAAAATGGATTGTACCTCAGAATTGTCACTTCTTGGCTAAAAATCAGATAAATAGCTCAGATAGATGTCCACATTTCAACAAATTAATCACATTCCTAGAGCTAGATCTCCATCTCTTCAAACCTGTAGTATTGATAGAGCGATACACTCCACAATGATGACAGGAGTGTAAATAAGCACTAACACTACATATAACTTTGAAGAAGTTTATAAAATATAGAAACAGCTAAAGACAAGGACATCAGCCTTCTGAGTGAGAACTGGAGAGCAATGTTCTTGTGCACTTCTGGAGAGTAATGATCTTGTGTTTCCTCAGTTACAAGTGTCTATCTTCTTTTTTTAATATTTTTTTTCCCCAATTATTATTTTTGTAAGAAAATTTAACATCATTTACTCTTTTCAAGATAACAATTACATGTTAACTACTGTAAAATGAACCACAAAATAATTTCTTGTTTAGGTAACCTCCTCACAAGAAACTATCCCCAAACTGAATTCAAGCTGAGTATGACTCAACTGAACTTTTTTAGATCATTGAATGTTAAGTAGCTGTTTTTCCACTTGTCTCATGAGTGGGTGCTTGAAACGGGTTCAATGCAGTCTATATTACTGTTTTAAGAATACCCTATTTTATTTTCTCTTTCCTGTGAATTTTTGTAATTTAATATTGTCCTTTTGGGAAAACAGAAATAACCCATGCTGGAATATATCCAAAGCCACTAAAAATATTATCTAATTCTTTGCTATGTATGTTACATGAAGAAGAAATGCTTAGTTACCCTTGCTTTAAAAAAAAACAAACCACAACCTGATGCATATGCACTTGAACAGATATCTCAGCTACAGATTTTTCCCCTAAAGTATCAAAATAAGTTTCTTGCTGCTGTGGATTGAACATGAGCCAGAACCAAGCTTATAGACTCACAGGGCTTAGCAATCGTGAAGAATCCACCTCCTCCAATTGTTCAAAATCAGAAAACCTCAGTGCAAAACTTAAGAGATGGCTCAGTGAGTTTCAGAGAGAATTTTATTTGATTATAGCTTTGTGTGTCAGGGTTGACCGCAAAGGTTATAATTAAACCTGACTTCCAGACCCGTGAATAGAGAAATTTCAGAATGTTTCAATAAACCTCTACGGCAATGCAAATAACAAAACTGTAATTAAAAAAACAAACAAACAAAACAAAAACATTACTGTACCTGGGTCCTTCATATTCCTGCATTTGTGGGGGATTTTGTGTCATAAAGAACATGTGCTTGATTTTCATGAAGACTTCTGTATTCCTTAACCCCCCTCTGTCTCAGAAGAATTACATCATTCTTAGAGCCTTTGTGCAAGGTCTTACACTTACTGTAAATCAGACCATTGATTGTGAATGAAGCCAGTAAGACCCAGGTTCTTCTTTTACATCTTTATCAAACATGCAGAAAATAAGTCAAATTTTAGCTTTTTATATTCTGTACTTTTACATAACCTCCTGTTGCATTCCATGCTCTCATAAAGCACCTATATGAAAACTTTCTACAGGAATACTGGGCTAGCATTGCTGAATTGTAAAACAAAGGAATCAAACAATAACTCTTCAAGGTAACCAGTGCAGAGAATTGAAGTGTGTGAGGGATGCATGGGCAAGGCTGCTTATTTGGGTAAAGAAGTGTTACCTCATGAATTTTGCTGAAAGCACACAAGAGAAAAATAAGCTCAAAGAGTTCTGTTTCTGTTTTTCTAAGTTTGTGAGGCAGTGATTCAGAAGAAAACTTCTATTTTTTCCAGAATTTTTTGAGGGAGTTCAATAACATTTCAAGGATGTCTGAGTGCAGTGAAGAACCAACACACTGAAAATAAGAGCATGCAGGGGCATTCCTGCATTATCTCATATCGTCCAAACAGTCTAAATGCTATGGTAATCTCTAAGAGTTTGAATTGACTCTACAAACTGCTTTGGCTTTTTAAATAAAGGCTTACCACATCATGTAGGCCTAGATTCATCAATATGGCTCAGCTATGTTCTATTTGATGCCTTGCAGTGACCACTAAAATTCTCCTTGGTGCCTGATATAGGTTAGAAAAAACATGACAAAGGGCTGCAGTGTCCCCATTAGTGTCATTCATGGTTGAGATCAACCATTTTTCCTACCCAAAGGCTGGAAAGAAACAGCATAGCACCTATATATTGTTTTTACACCAGTAGAAATACTGGTGGGATGATCCTGGTAGGTTTCCAAATCCTTTATGGGGCAGGACTGGCATGAAAGGGCAGCAACAGACTGGAAATCCAGCCCCACTATTCTGCTTCGTTCTTTGTTTGCCAATGTAGACTGTCAACAGCTACTTTTAATCTTCAAAAATGGGGTTTTAAATTAATAATGATGTTCACGAGATGCAGTCTAAATGAGTTATTCCACTTCATTACATGTATTCCGAAGTCATTATCAGACATCAGAATGACTATCAAGCATTGTGGATATCAAACTTTCATAAAGGATTCGGTGAACCCTCCAATGTCAGTCTTCAGAGTGAAAGAACAGTTCATCCCTACTGAAAAATTAATTTCTTTAATGATTATACTACTATTAACATACATAGAATGTGTATTCCAGGTTTAAAGGAATATTATACAGCTTCTGACTTTTTGGTGATTAGTTATCAATTAGCTTTATAATTCCAATGCAATTCAGCATAAGTAAAAAAGCAGTGTCTAACCCAGACATACAGAAAAGGCTGTTTATTCTTATGAATGCTTACTAAAGAGACATAAATGGGTATCATTAATTATTGAAAAGACATATAAATATAAGTATGTTATCATTATGCAGTGAGTTAGCCTCTCTCTACAATAGTCCTACACAAACTCATCAAGACAAAACACCCACAAATACTGAGTGTTCTGCCCTGATCTGCCAAGTCTGACACTGTAAATGCAAAAAAGGTGCAAAAGGATAAACTTCCATGTTCTCCACTGTAAGTACAGCTGTAAGACTCTAACTGCCATTTGCACTGCTGAAAGCCACATATATGATTCCATGTGCTTATTCATACTGTGTGCACACCAAAATATAAATAGAGTATAACATGGCATATGTACTTTCTATATGACATCTTGGCTGTGCATTTTTTAATTTTTTTTTTTTTTTTACCAAGCTGCATTTTCCTGCCCATTTTTAAACTTACTGCTTAGAGATTTACTAGCAGAATTCTTTCACATTGAACAAAGATAGCATGTTACTGGTTTTGCTCTTTCTCTTTAGGACTTTACCACCACAAACAGCTTATTACAGAAGGTCTGTAGGAGTGCCAGCGATGTGGTAAGGCAGTCGCTGGGGGTTATAATACTTACCTTGTACATACTGAAGTCGGGAGGTTAAATTAGCATTTGTGAAGTACTTGGAGTTCTCTGAATGGAGGATGCCATAGAAATGAAGGCTAAAGCAAAGTACATTGTGAAGCAAAAATGTCAATAATTAAATGCTATTCAATAATGGCCATAATTTTTCTATTAGCAACATACAGAAATGAAGCTCATGCTAGATCTGGATCAGTTACTATTTTAGTCTGAAGTCTTCCAGATAGGCACTTAATTATATACCCTGGGATATGAATAAGTAACCCAGTAAACATAGTCACATAGGCAATCCCTGTCCACATCTTGGTCTTGATCCACATTTGCATCTAGAGACTCTTCCTCTCTTTCAAGAGTAAGAATTCGTAATCATCTTTAGCATCTTGCTCTTGTAAATTCTACTATGCTTCCTTTTACATGGCCTCACACTGAGAGAACCTCATTATCAAACCACTTCCCACGTCACAGTTCTTCCTAGAGATCAGTTTCACCTTTCTGCCCATTGGAGCCAGCATTTCTCAATGAAACCATGCATGCTACATATGCAAGTGTGACTGTTTAAGAGCATCACATTTTCTAGTTCTAGATTTCAATTCCCTGCTTCGCCCCAAATTTAGCACAATATTAGTTCCCACATTTGTAATTTCTAATCTGAGGCAGGGTCAATATCTTACTCCTGTCAATCTTTGGATCTTAAAAAGCCAACAAAAACACTTTCCAGAGCTGCAAGATACTCATAGTACCCTCACTTTCAAGGAGAGTGCTGGCATTCAGCACTTCTAGAAAACAGCCTGTCTCATTAGACAGCTAAATAAAGATTGAAAAATCTCAGTAATGTTGTGCTTATTCTTCCCATAGGCTGTACTTCAATGTGGCATTAGAAAATGTGTGGATTTTTTTCTGAACACAAAGTAATTAACAGCTAATTCTTTTCTTCTTAGACTGTGTATTCTGCAGCAACAGGACAAATGCAGTTTGGCTTAGATAAGGATGATGCTTAAGGATGATACCCTTATAGTATTTTTTATAATTTTGTATATTTTAGAAGTCAACATTGTGCTTACCCAACTGCACTAAACTCAAGGAGAAATTAACATTGATGTGTATTCTTTAAATAGTAATTTATCAACCAAGCTCAGGTCCTGCACCTCCTGTGAAAATTATGCTTTCTTGTGATAACTTACCAGTGTAGCCTGTGAAGAAACATTCCTTCCATGGTCTTCTTAACAAAATGAACTCATCTGCCTACCCACTGCCAAATCCATGGCTGGTTTTTTATAGTCCTAATTTTCAAGAAGTTGAGGACTGCTTTTCTGGATTTTTATTCAAATATAAGAAACTTTGATGAAAAGAGAAAATCGTCCCACAACCAGAAGATACAAGAAAAGACATGAGGAATGCCCCACAGGCAAGCAAACATGGCCCCATCGCATGCAGAGGATAGAACTGCTGAAGAAGAGCAGCAACAAGTGTCAGGGTTACACTCAGCAATGCCTATGCCAAATACTTACCTGCGTGCTGTGTATGCAAACACAGGAGTGGCCAGTTCCCCTCCTGTGCTGGAATATATGGGTTTTTTTCCAAGTAAGTGGTCATTATCGGACTGCACAGCAAGCTAAGGATGGGTAGAGGAACGTATATTTGTCACTGTTCATTGCAGTTCTCCATGTCAGGACTAGAGACTGCAAACAGCCTGAGTTCAGTCCTGTCCCTGGGATTGCCAGTGGAAAATATCTCTGTGGCTTGGAGGTGGCTTGAACCAACCATCCTGTGCAAAAGGATACATCTCTCTCTCTACGAAAATAGTAGCAACATCTACAGATGGGCAGGAAAAAATGCTGAAAAGAGTATCCTAACTCCTACAGAACCTCCTGACAAATGATTTGTCCTCTTCTGCTTCCCCTTTTATCAAACAATTTAGCTAATTTGGAGAAGTGTAAAAATTCTTCCCCTTTATGGAAAGCACCCTAATGCCATGGTCTATATGTCTGTCATGAGAGAATACATGGACCTCTCTATGAAGATGACAGAAAGAACCTCCTAACACTGTAGTCCATTTTCTCAAAATTCTTTAAAAAGGACATGAGCATCAGATTTTAAGTAGTGCTATAGTGACAGTGTCATCCATGCCTTACACAAAAATGAAAATCACACTCCAGTCCTGTTGGTGGTATCTGATTACAAACTGGTAAGTCTGGCCATGTCTTTCCACACAGCATCACACTGGAAGTTCAAATATGTTGTTTGCCTGCCATGACCCATAATCCTTTTTCAGAGTAAAAGCTTTCCAGCAAGTAATCTTATAGGATTTGTTTCTACATATATGCACTTCACTGTATTAAAGTGTTGGCAATGACCCCAGTTTACCAAGCAATCCAAAATCAGAAGGGCTTAGTCCTTTATATGGTTGTGACACACTCAACACTGTGCAAGACCAATTAAATGTATAATGCATGAAGTCAAGAAGAAGGAGTTGTCTGACAACAACCCACCACCAAAATAGTCCTTAGGTTGTCAATGGGGGCCAGTACAATCAGAAGTGTCCTCCTGTGGGTGGGCAGATTCAATTAAAGAACAACTTCAAGCTTGGAAGAGTAAGAAGTGAGAACATACCAAGCCATACCAGTCACGCTACCACTTCAAAAGCAAATTCTGGTCCTACATTAGTAGACTGAGCTTTATGCTCAAAATTTCAATGTCCACTGAAGATACCAGAACTATTCAAAGATTAGGGATTAAGTATTGCTAAAAACAGGAAAAAAAATCACTATGATATACATATCTACATATATAAGTTTTAGCATAAATTCATGTGTCTAATTGTCTATACATCTTCTTTTCTAGTGAAGAGAGGTAATATTTGGTCATAAGGTAATAAAATTAATAATCTTCCTCCCCTATTAAATATGTGTTGATCTTTTTTTCTTAAAACTTATTCTATCCTCTGGGTTGAAAATTTTACTTTTACTTAATGTAACTTTTATTTAATGTAACTGATATTGATTGAACCTCTTCTGAATGAATCTGTCGCTAAAATTATAACTTCAGAAATTTCTTAGCAGACTTTGACAATACTTGGATGTCACTTTACTGTACAGCTGTGTATTCCTGAGCCTAGAGCAGCAGCAGACAGGACATGTGGTATGTGGTTGAAAGTTCAGTCCTGAAGTTTGGATGGTGCCACACATCCACTGACCATGAGGATAATGCATTATGCTGAACCCCAGCAACCAACTCCTTGTCATTCAGCTTCTTTCTCCAATAAAACAGGTCCTTACTTGGTTAAAACCTGAAAAAAAAATGCTGAAAAGCTCAAATAAACAGTTCAAAGCACCTGACAGAGCTCTTGAACAGAAGGTGGGTCGACCTTCCTGGCCTTGACTGAAGGCCCACTCTCTTAAATAGCTTTTGCCTAACATTCTCTGTCTGTCAATTTCTGCAGATATTGGACAACACATAAACCAAAAACATGCTGCAAATGCACCTAATTTACTGAGAAGTATTCAGCATGTTAAAGTTACTGTTTAACAGCAACCCCCTTCTACAGAAATGGACAATCTGACACCTAGATTTGCCTCCAAGAGACAGACAAGTAGGTGAGAAACCAGGCTTATGCTTCAGTATGGCAGCTGTGCATTACTGATTTGGCATAGCAAAGAAACAAAATTGTATTCTCTTGACAGACTTTTCTTTCTGCAAGAGTGTAGAGGAGCTTCCTCCTTTGCAGATCATGTCTAACTGCTTCACAACCATAGTTTCAGCCACCTGTGCTGCTTCCCCTCTGTGTAAGCTACAGCACGAGGCTTGCACTGGCTGAGCAAACAGAAGCTGGACAAGTGACAGTCAATGAAGCACTTCTGGCTACGATAGCCACAGAGGCAGAATACAACTGCAATTGTATTAAAATACAATTATTACAATTGTACAGTTATTGAGATTATTAATACAACAGAAGTTCACCACTGACAGCAAAATGCTGGCACTTTGTCAGTGTGAACAACAAAATAACTCACCTTTATGAAAAAAAGTTTGTTTTGCTCAAACATTAAAAAACTCACCACAAAAGCCAAGGTAGGTTTAAATTCTATTGTCTGTTCCGTGGATCACAATTTCTTGTTAATTATGGCACATGCAGAAATGAAAATTGGACTTTATATCAGGCAGCATCCTTCCCTCTTTGAGGAAATGATGCAGCTGTGATCAGTGCTTTCAGAGTTACGTTGTGTTCAAAGTCAGAATTGTCAATTAGTCAATGAGTAATACATTTTAAAATTAATTAGTAGTAAATTATCTGTTTCTGTCTGGTCCTGCAAATTTGTTTCATGCTGATGTCTGTGAAGCCTAGCATGACTTCACCTAAATTGTTTGACAGATGTTCCCCTTCCCACTATCAGCAGCTTCAAAGGAATATTAAATATTTGCATTTAAGCTGACCTGTGGACTTTCTTAAATAAATTCTCACATCTGTCTAAGATAAATATAAAGCTGCTATTTCTACATTGAATATTGTAGAATATAGATTACTTATAGAAGCAGCAAGTTAGGTAGCTTTTGGTACACAGACTTATTTAAATAAATCTGTAGAATAAGATTAGTGCTCAGTATAAAAGGTAAAAAAACCCAACCAAACAAAAAATAAGCTTTGCTTGAGTCACGGAATCACAGAATAGATATGGTTGGAAAAGACCTTTAAGATCATCAAGTCCAACCATTATCTACTCTACCAGGGACACTACTACTGCACTACTACGGTTGTGTAGAAGTGCAATATACTTCATAGCTCCAGACTTTTGCATTGGAGGCTCTACAATGATTATGAAATTAGGAACCAAAATCAATACCAAATAGCAAGGAGTTTCACGGGTAATGACTTTCATGATTACAGGACTTCTGCCCATTTCTGATATATGTATCCATCTTCCCCACTTCTGGTCTATTAACCTTGTCATTATTGCCAGACCCAATCCAAAAGGTACTCCAGCAGCAAAGTTATCCTTGTGATGTGGATGACCGGGTCCACTAATGCAACTGACCACAGAGGTCTGTAAGATTATACAGAATTTAAGGTTGTCCTTTTCAGGAACCAGCATTCTGGATAAGGGGATGGAACATAGCTGGCTGCTCAGTACAGAACAGCACAACACGTGCCAACTACCACGTTTCTGTAATCATCAACTCTGCAATATGCCAATCACTCCATATTCCGCAGAACATGACCTTGGTTTGACATGGCTTAGCGAGCAGTAAAAGAGTCTGTTAGCTATTCTTTGTATAACTTTTACCCTCATATTAATTCTCTGCCTTATCTAAATTATCTTTTTAATTTTTGACGTTCTTCAAACACACAAAAAAGGCATTTCATATGGGATATAGAACATATACTCACACCTCCTAGCCTGTACCTTTACCACTGTGTATTGTTATTCAGCAATTCAAGTGGTCCCCCAAATTTGAATGAAGGGGATGCATGAGCACATTCAGATGACATTCTTCTTGGGCCATCATTCTGAGTGGAAAATTGACAACTTGCTTTGATTTCTCACTGGGGGTGGTTTTTTGTGTCCCAGTAACCAGAGGAACTACTGGAATAGCCGCTGTTAAGGAGAGTGAGTACAGAGGCTGAATGAATTACTGTGGACAAAAGTGACACAAGATCAAGTAATGAGGTTATATTTAAGAGCAGAAGCATAGAAATTCCTGAGTACTGCATGTTTTGGATATCTACTGGTGTTTAGCAACTTCTGTTGCATGTGCTGTACAGGGAGAATGCTGCTACCTACTTGGCTCCATCAACCTGATACAAAGTCAGGAGGATGCTCATTCTTTGAAAAGTCCTTTTCTCCCTCTTCCCAGAGCTAAAAAGATCTGTTCAGGGCTGCTGCTATCACTATGGTTACAGCCAGCCTCTCTAGGAGCTCTGTTTATACCACTGACCCCGAGGGGAAGAGGCAAAGCAACAGCCTTGGGCTTGATATTGGCTCAGTCATAAACAGGATAGGGTCTGAACCTCACACTAGGCTGGGAAGTCAGGAGGAAAGGGCAATGAAGGTGGCTGAAGAACTGGAAGACTTGAAAGGAGAAACTGGGAAAGAAAAAAAACCAAAAAGCAGAAATATGGTGAGAAACCTCTCACTTAACAGGAAATAGAATTCTACATGCTTTACATCGCTTGAGACATGGGCATCTCTGGTGCAGAATTCAGGTGTAGGGTGTGATGAATCAGGTTCTAGGCATGACTCCTTCCCTCCATGTGGGTGCCTGAACATGACATTAACATGGACCAATTCTTTTTTTTTCATTGCAAATTTGGTTAAGAATTACCTTTGACCATTTGTCTCAAAATGGTTGTTCAGCTCATCTTTAATGTATCTTCTCTACTTTAGGGTCTTCATTATGAAGTTGAAAGCAGTCAAAAAACCCCCCCCAAATTCTGGATTATTCTTAACAGCAAGAGGCCTTTTCAGATGCTTATATAGCCCTCATCTAGACTTCCTGGTGCATCCCACCAGTCAAGATGTGAACCTGGGTTTCACAGGGCCAGCACACCAAGTGACTTCTCAGTACTGAGTCTAAAACTACCTTGTCAAATTATCACCCCAAGCCTCTATTGATTTAGGCGTGGACAGCTCCTTCCATGGTCTCTCCTTATTCAATGTGGTTCCTATTCCTGTGTGGGTTTTATTACGAACTTGAACTCCTGTTTTGTGGGATCTTTTTCTTTGGAGGGGAGATTTTTTTTATTTTTTTTTTTCTAGGGGGTGGTGATGGCTATTTTTAAACCCCAAAGCAATACACATGCCTTTACTCTGAACTTTATGTACTCATTCCTTCTTCTTGTCTCATCCTCTTAAAGCATCTTAGGTTTTCAGAAAGCTTATCATTCATTGAGAATTCAGATGACATGTTTGTGGAGAATGAGATTTTTCTGAAATACATCTTGAACCTCTCAAGGTCAAGTGATCCTGGTTTTGCCCAACAAAATCTTTGCATGTGGCAGTCAATGGAAGTTGATCCATTAACTTCAAGAAGAAATAGAGGAGTCCCATATAGAGCAGTACTGACCAAACACGATAGATGTAAACAAGGCAAATTTTCGTAGTGGTTTTTATTCATGACATGGGTCATTTGTTGCTGAATATGCAAGTAATGGCAGATAAATTAATATTTTAAAAATGCTTCTGTAATTGCAATCTTGCAATTTGTTCCCTTGTGTACTCCAGATCATGACTTGGCTGTCTTCTGGCTAATAACCAAAATACCAGAGGATGTCTTTATTCTTTGCTTTTTAATTTAGTTTTCAATACATAAACTTTAAAGCAATAGTACAGATTGTCTGATTTATCTTTTGCTTAACTATTTTGACAATATGAATATATAAAATGAGCTGAGTATTAGCAATCATAGCTTTTGGTGACACAGTCGAGAATCTCAATGACAGAAACCGCTGTTAACAATATGGACTAGTTCAGAAACTATTCAGACCTTCACACTGAAGGTGTACACTAGACATTAATAAAAAGTTGCATCACTAATTAAATATTTTGCCCAGCATACAGTTGAAAACTATCTTGTTTGCAGCAAATACAGCTATTCTAAATTTCTGCTGGGTGGAATCAGCGAACTCCAAAACAGTTTGTGCATTTTTTGTTCTTTTATAGTATGCCAGTTAAATAAATCTTCCTTCTTTTTGAAAGTCAAGCCATTCTAAACTCCTGTCAGTATTACCAAGAAGAGTTGAAGAGTTCAGAGTCACTCTTAATGACAGCAGTGGAACATGAAGTATCTGTAGATCCCAGCTGTTTCTTCCCTCTGAAATCAATTGGCACTATGACCCCAATAACTGGCCATGAAGTACAGAGGAAAAGCTGTCTGTGTGCCTCTGCTAAAATATACTATTAGCTCCCTAAAATAACTTCATTAATTATGAATTTCTAGGAATGGAAGTTAACATTCCTGTAGTAGATGAAATGTAATTTCTAAATATTACTAAAATTTGTCTTCACTTGAACAGTAAACTATAGTAATACTAAAGAACACAGTGTTATCTTTGTGCAAGTCCAGCCTTTATTCATTTGCTGCTCATTACTGAACAGAGCTGAGAAGCACGGGCACACTCTCACTATGGGAATATGAGAGTCTCAATTTGGGAGTCAACGTTCACAGACCCCCCAGACACTCATTGCTAGCTAGCAGACATAGATTTTACATCTTTTTAAAAATGAAATACCTCTCTGTATTAAAACACTGCATTTGAGAAAACACTGGAATCTTGAAATCCAAACATCTGTATCTCTGCAAAACTGCAGGAGATGTAACAAATATCGAAGGACTGAAAATCGGAACTCCTTTCTCTAATGGACACGTGCACCATTTGAACAGTTATTTTTTCCATAGAAACGTTAACTTCAACTTTTAAGAACTGCTTTAACAGGATTCCCAGCTTTCAGATTACCTAGAACTTTAAAATATTTTGGTTGTTAGGCAAAAAAAAAAAAAAAAAAAACAACAAAAAAACCCCAAAACCAAAACACAGAAGCAGTAAAAAAGATGCTGTTTCATTCTGTCAGAGACCACAATGCTTTGTCAGTATTCTGCTCCTGGCATAATAAATGAAAATGTTGCTGTATGTCTTTGTATGCAACACAACCCAATTATCACTTCATATGCACAAATCTTCAATACTGACTGTATATACTGTTTTCCTCATCTAATTAGTAACATACACTTAACGTTTTCTTCTAAAAATTGTTCTAATGGCAGCTTGAAGTAATTGCTACCAGTACCATTTCATTTAGACCCCACCCACTTAAATCACTTTACTCCAAAACTAAGTTCAGCCAATTTATGGTAATGTACGTATGCCACATTTCTCAATACTCCACAGATCGCTCTGTTAGGCTTCAACTGCACAGTAAAATTGTGGCAATGTATCCTCCCTAGTGTGGCACTGTGTTGTAACCAAGACCTTTAGGGTATCTTAGATAACAGAAAGAAAACCCTTCTGGGAACGTATTTCGGCTATCTTTGATAACAACAACAACTTATTCTGGAGAGATCTGGTGTATGGTGTACGTGCAGTTTGGGACCCCTCAGTGCGTTATTTTAGACGTTAACGACAGGACCACACTGCAGACAGGGGAAGCATCAGTGGCTTCGTCTCCCCCTCAACCTCCCGTCCCCGCGGATCCCCACCGGGCTGTGAGACCAGCTCCGCCCGGCCAACCCCGCCGCTCTCTCCGGGGAGCGGAAGGCGAGCGGGGCGAGGGGTGGCGGCCCGGGCCGCTCCTCGCCGCACGCCGGGCGGGCGGCGGGGAGCGACGTCTCCTTTAAGAGGCGCAGCGGGGCGGGGGACTCTGACCCGCGGTACCGGGCGGCCTGACCAGACCCGGTCGCACCGCTCCGAGCCGAACGGGGGTCACCTGACTGCGCCGGGCCACCGACCTGCGGCGGCAGCGGCAACGCCGCGCCGGTCCGCCCTGTCCCGCCCTCTGCACCGGGGTAGGGGGCGGTGCTGCTGCGGCAGTAGCGCGGGGATTAGGCTGCGGGAGGATTAAGCTGCTGGCTGGAAATAGCAGCGGCGGCTGCCGGGCGTGGACGCCCAGCGCATCCCCGGCGGCGGCGGGAGGGGGCAGCCTGCCCCGCACCTGGGGCTACCGGGGC
>JANIJG010004768.1:0-15283 GCA_024611175.1 Megaceryle torquata | reverse complement strand
GATTCACTCACTGGGTCTGATGGAGGAGGTATGATAAGAGTAGAAACAGAGTGGGGGAGGGTTGTCGGTGGGGGGAGGGGGGGGGCGCGGGTGGCGGGCGGGGAAAGGCAGTGGGGAAAGACAAAGGCATGCTTATCAGTTGTACACAAACTTCTGCTCTAATATGTTGTTACAAAACATTTAAGTCACCCTTTTTTTTTTTTTCTTAATTCTAAGGTACTGCTTCCCTTAACGGATGCTATGCTATATGCTATTGCATGAATATATTTTTCACATAAAGTGATTAAATCCATCTGGGTGTTCAAATCACTTTACTTGTGTAAGTACAGATTATTCTTGCAGAAAAATATTTTTGCATCCTGCATAAGGCTTAGTTTGCTGTAAAATGTCTCTTAGGATTTGAAATACTGCATATTAGAAAAAAATTATCTGACAAATAAATGCTCTGGGCAAATGATAAGCATATGGATAGTATTAAACAGCACAATTTTGTGAGATACAAGACAGTTCAAAATTAAAGTTTTAGGAAAAAAAAAGTGATAGAACTAATCTCTTACCTGGTTCATACCTTAATAAGTTTCACACATTCACAAATACATGCAAATATAGCTAACATGATAATATAGCTAACAGGAAGAAGAAATGTAAAATAAACTCACTATAAATATTGTTTATAAGAGCAGAACAATCTTTCACTTTACAAGCTGTAAAGACTGGAAAGGATCAATAAGCATGAATATTGAAGATTTCTTTCTGTACAGTTCCCTTTAGTAGAAAAGTTGATCATAACAAATTCACACAAGTTGTACCTGTCTAAATGTGATTCTCAATAAAATAATGCAATACTAAGTAATTGTGATACAATTTTAATATACTCTTCCCCATTCTTTCCATTTGTTCTTTGAAAGCTGGATTTATCAATAAAGGAAACACAAGATAGAAAAGTCTCTGTCCTGTGGTTACTTTTACATGTACAGGAATTGATAAATTGTTCAAAGCTGTTGTGATTGTGCTTTCACCATTAATTCTCAGAAGTCTGTTGGGACATTGTACACTTTTGTACCAGCTAAAGCACATTACTTTGAGTAAAATACTGCAAAATTGCAAAGCTTGAAATGAGTTTTTGTAATGCAGATGTTATTTTCTGAAGTTCTGGTGATAAGTGACAAAGTTATTTTTACCATTTTACACCATGCCTCTAAAAGTTTGGGCTTTACTAAAAACTGTAAATAATCACTTAGATGTGCTTAAGTGTAGCCACACCAAAACTAAATAATGTGAAAGGCTAATGTCTGAACTTAACAGCTGAAAATACAGAGTAGTATAAACAAACAAACAAACAAACAAACAATTAATACTACCTAAAGAAATGGTAAAAGGCTGACATAATGAAAATCAACTTGATGACATACTATATAACTTTTGTTTAGGTATTCTAAAATTTCAGCCTCTTTGTTAGATAAAACTTGTTCTTCTGAAGCTCAGTGGTGGTCTGGGTTGTTACTTTAAAGCCATTATTTTAAGGACTTCAGAGAGGTACAAGGACAGTGCAAAGCAGGTCCTCCTGCAGGTGCAACAGCAAGTAACACAGAGCTTAACACAAAGTTCTTAACAGTGACAGCAAAGATGAAGAGACACTTCCCCACATTTACAGATGTTACACATTTGGAGATATTCAGTATTCAGGTGTTCTTGTAACACATAGGCGAATTGTTTTATTTGTATTTTAATTTCCCCAGTCCAGATGATTGCAGTCTTTAATGTCACCCATCTAAATGTCTTTTATTTCACAGTTCCAATAACTCCTCATCTATTTAAACTTAGTTGCTGCTTTCATCTTAAAAATTCTGCATACTTTCACTTTTCCTTGTGTAAGAACACTCATCATCATGAAATCCATGTGTTTCTGGTGCCATAAGGTTCATAAGGTGGTAAATTTCTCAGAGATACTTCTCTAATTTATTCTACATAACCTAAGGCTGGCACTGTTCCTCTGTTGTGTTACTGACCATAGTTTTCCAAGTCATGGCCCTTTAGCATCCATCTCCTATATTAATTCCTTCATTAATTTATTCTACTTCATCTGAAGAAACCACTGTCCATCTCTTGTGTATTTTCTGAGACTGTAGTCCCCAGAACTGATACAACACTACTTCTTAGTGGCTGCATCCCATTCTAAAAACCTCCTTTTCCATTGCTTGAAAACCACTCACATCACCCAATGCTGACAGGCTCCCTCATCCTTTCTATTGTCTTCTCTGCTGCATTATAAATAAGGATAAAGCCACTGTTAGTGTAATCTTAGCAGTTGTTTGGCACCAATCTGTAGAGATTAATGGAATTCATACAAAATTAGGAAGGAGTACAGACTTTCTAGCCAGATACGTGATACTGTTGGACCAGGCTTACATCATTTTTCATTTTCAGCGAAAAAAAAGCACTGTGAAGGCTGAATGTCTTAAAACATGAATAGTACATATACACATACATATTAAAGACCAGCTTTGCCTTGCAAGGAAATTGGTCTCTTGCAGGATAAAGCTGGCTTTCAAAATTCCAGTCAGGGAATTAAGGATACTCAGTGTAAATATAAAACCCCACCAGCTATTTTTGGATATATACACATAACACATTCATGACAGGTAGTACTGGCAGATACAAAACACACTAGTGTAGCTGCTAGGTGATCTGAGCTTTGAATGATGGCAAACAATGGCTGTAAGGTTTTTTATCATTCAAGGCAGTGGTCAGAGTAAGAGAATTTGCTGCTGATCCCAAGAGAAAACAGTCATTTAGACATTATTTGTTTAATTTACTTGTAAATTCAGCTGGTATTTGGAAACTCATAAGAGTGAGCACTACTCCCCCATCCTCCCATACCAAGCTCTATATAAAACCATGACATTATCCTTAACCTGTGTGGAGAAGCCAAAACTCTTGGTTGTGGCATAGACATAACTTTTGAGATTGGCTGCAAAGAACTATCTAGGACCATGGCTAGACTGCTGTTCAGAAGCTTTCAAACTGCAAACTCATGGTGGTTTTTGCTTCCTATTTGAATGGAAAGGCAAAGTTCATCAATGTCCTTATCATTCTCTGTTAGAGAATTAGGGCAATTTGTCTTCTAACTGCATGGTATCCTTCCCCCATGCTTCAGTTTAGTCCTCAGTCTAAAGAATATTCAGAAATGGATAGCAGCGATACTGTTATCAGTCTTTCTGGTAGTGTATTACTGCTATCTCCATATTGGATTACTTTATCCTCTGTACTAAATCTGAGATTGGCATGGCAAAGTATGTAAATCTAAAGAAAACATGTATTTCCTTGAAAATAACTATACCAATAATTGAAATTTTAAAGCAATCCATTTTTTAACAGTAACAATTCTCTAACATATACCTGTAAAACCATATGCATTCAGTGAAAATATCTGAAAGCTGGTTTATCATCATCATTATCTATACTTAATGCTTTCTCAGCATACAAATGGAGAAATATATTAATGTGTCAACCTTATCTGACCGAGCTTCATAGCTAATACACATAACACCCTATTCTGAATAGCAGCTGCATTTGACTGGGTGATAAAGTCTGATCTTTATCCACTAGTACATTAATTACTTTATTTACTTGGTGTGTTTTTTCTAACTGCTGTATTAGCACCAAAATTTAAAAAAAAAAAAAAAAAAAAAAAAAGGAGATCTTATTTGGCCAGAAAGGAAAGGAAAGGAAAGGAGAAAAGAGAAAATCGAAGGCAGAAAAATGTGTGCTCTAAAAAGAACATTTGATGAAATACAGAAATAAAACACATAAAATGACTGTTTTCAATGGAAGCATTTACACAACTGCAAAGATATTGTCCAAAAAGGTAATATGATATTGCTCAAAATGACAAAGTTTGATAACCTTAAACAGACAGAATCCATTTCAGTTAATTCAGTAATCAAAAGAAGTGGATATTTATAGGGGTTTATTTTGATTTAATAAAGTGAAGGAAGACTGAGCATTTTATATCCTTTCATTTTATAAAAAGAAATAGTACTAATTTCTAATTCTAATCATAGGATGGTAGACATTGGAAGGTACTTCTGCAGATTGAGTCCAACCCCCATGCTAAAGCAGGATCACCTAGGGCAAGCCACACAGGAACACATCCAGGTAGGTTTTGAAAGTCTCTGAAGAAGGAGACCACAATCTCTCTGGAAAGCTTGTTCCAGTGCTCTGTCACCCTGACAGTTAAGAAGTTTTTCCTGATTTTGAGGTGCAACTTCCCGTGTTCCAGTTTGTGACCATTACCCCTTGTCCTATCATTAGGCAGCATTGACAAGAGACTGGCCCCTTCTACTTGACAGCCACCCTTCAGATATTTGTAAACATTTATAAGATACCCTCTCAGTCTTCTCTTTTCCAGGCTAAACAGCCCCAGGTCTCTCAGCATTTCCTCATAAGAGAGATGTTCCAGTCCCTTAATCTTCGTAGCTCTCCATTGGACTCTCTCTAGTATTTCCCTGTCCCTCTTGAACTGGGGAGCCCAGAACTGGACACACAATACTCCAGATGTGATCACATTAGTCTCATATAATCTAAATTTTTGATTTAGATTTAGGATCTACATAACACCAGTATAGAACCATGGAACTTGTAAAGGGTCTGTAAGAAATAAATAATTGTATTCTCCAGACCTAGGTTGTGTTTCCAAGACTTTTAAAGAAAAAAAAAGAATTAAACATATATTGATCTAAAATCTATTTGCAAATTTGTACAAATGCAAATGCACACACCGTTTATGTACCATGACCATGATGTATACATATATTTGAAAATACATCACAGTAATCATGATCCACTAAATACAGTGATATCATTTGTACACCCTAATACTTTGTGTAGTGCAATTAACATCTCATAGAATAAAGATGCAGTTACTGCATTGACTTTGACTGTTGTACCATTTCAATATACTAACATACTTCGTGCTTAGTGACAGTCTTCAGCAAAAATTACTACTCATTCACCTTCCCACGTGTGCCTGCTAGACAACATTTTACTGTTAATGGCATAACAATTAAAATAATGGTGTTGCAGATGTACTGCTTTAATTGCATCTTACATTGCTGTTATTATACAAATTATGATTCCCAAAACTGGCAGTGGCAGGTTTATAGGTGATGTTACTAATCTAAACAAGTCTTTCACTTTGTTTTGTCTATTTTTTGGGTCAGGTTTATTATATGGCAGCTAATGTATGCTACCTCCCTGTTACGGCTCAGTTCAACAGACTACAGAGCTATATAGGATACACTCCTGGTGTTTGTGCCAAGCAGAGCACAGCTGGACAGTCTTGGAGATGAGCCTCTATACAGAATTAATGGTGGTATCAGAAATCAAAAGGTAGAAGAGATAGATTTGAAGGAAAATGTATAGCTTCAAATTTACTGACTATCCATTTAAATACTTGAATAAACAGACGATTACTTAAATAAAACCATCATAAAAATCATTGACATTGTAATCTGAAGAATTTAGCTGAAACCAGCCTAGGAAGTCATCACTCAACCTACAGAGCAATTTCTGGGTTGGATAATTTAACATCACAGGAATCATTTGGATTTTCCAACACATCACATTGCCTGCCCTATCCTGACACTGACCTGCCTTGCACCAGAGCTCTAAAGCTGAAGGACAGCAGCACTGGGAAAACAGATTGCAAAACTGATTTGCAATCCCATTTTCTAAGCAATAGTTTAATCACTATCTTTCTCCATCAGAATTTCTACCTCAGACCTATGCCTAGTGTTTCTTTGACCTGTTATGTATAAATTCCATTCTCTTTTTTACTGTCTCTCCACCATGAGTCCTCAGAAGATATAACCTGTAATTTTACTGGATGTTACTGACAGCCGTCATGTTGTGTATACACACAGGATTTATCAGGATGCCTTTTCTCATCTTAGAAATGGGCTAGTGATCATCAGTGGGTAGAGAAGGACTAGTCATTTTAACACTTACTAGAATTGGTTTAAATCCAAGAGATTAATGGAAAAGTTAGCAAATTGAAACTGAAAAAGAAAAGTTTCAAATAGCTGATGTACTACAATACTAGTGGATGTTTGGCATGATAGTAGACAAACATCCACTCTTTGGAGATTTGATTCTGCATTGCCCGGTATGTATTTTGAAAATCATTAGATTTTTAGCAAATTATTTATGTGCCAAATCATTGAAATTAATTACCCAGTTGATAAAGCTGATTACTTTTTCTTTCTGTTAGCTTTAAAAGGGAAGTAACTTCTTGAGATTACTGTCAAAAAGGACAGTTAACTAATACTAGTTAAGGTGCTGAATTTTTTTTATAACTGGAAAATAGAAAACTAATGTTCACAATGAATTACCATTCTGAAATTTTGATAGTTGATATTTTATTGACATCTCAAAATGGCAGTGATCACTTCCATTTGAATTAGTCTTTAAATAGCAATAATGAGACACAGGCTGCCTCCTGGTTTTTAAAAGCTCCTTAGTGGATTAAGAAAGATTCTGATCCAATTAAGAAATACAAATATTACAGTTCTGCAGCTCTTAATAAAAAATATCTGGTGTTTGATTTAGGAGAGGGGGACATTTTGAAAAAGCTTATCTGTGTAGAAAATCAATTCAAGTAGCAGGCTGGGAAAAGCTCAAATTAAAGGCAAACCTTTTAAGAAGAGTTTGGGGAAGATTTAAGAGTGCTGTACTTAAGCTGAGCCGTATGGCCCTTGATAAGTTATTCTTTGTAACTTTAATTTTATGCTTTAATGATCATATAAATTAATTACTTTTTTAAAGCCAGGTATGCACTACTATATCCTCTTTTACACGAAGCAAAATTTAACCATACTTTACAGGAGCAAAATAAAACAGAATAAAATAAAAAATAAAAAATCAAATAGATATTTGTTCCTTTGGGAAAAAAATAAAGTTAAAAACTTCCAAAACCCAAGCCCTACATCTAAGCATTAAAATTGTATTTTCCATGGGTTTGGGATATGTAATTAGGGTAAGTTTTACCCCGTAAAGTAAATAATACAAAAACTTTCAGCAGGACTGCCACTTATCTCAGTGTACTACTTAACTGCCAAATCATCATCCGCATATTATACTACATCTTGAGAAAAGAGTCACTTAACTGTAATTGAAAATAAAATACCTTGGAAAAAGCAGCCAAAGGCAAGAAGATAAAACTGAAATTAGCAAGAGAACAGTCTCTGTTGGATAAGCAGTAGATGGAGGCATCATAGGCACATAAGTAAGCAAATCACTGGCTTTAACTGCAGGCAGCAGCAAATGCTAATTACAACAATCACATACTTATGTTGGAAGTAGAATCCATAGATGAAGTATGCATATATACAGAAACATACAAGTTTCAGTAATAATGATTTGAGACAGTTTAATAAATTCTATATTAATAAGCTGTATAAATAATGAGGTCAGAATATATCTTAAATAATAATATATTAGTAGTATTTAATTATTAAACTGTACACAAGTCTCAGAGCAGTAAAAGTCTTGTTTCGTGGTATATCACACAGTAGTTCTACGGGCATCAGTGCTTCCTCAAGTGCCTTTAATTCACCATCTCAGTAAGATTCAGCAAGTGTGGTAGAGGACATACCCTCATTTTCAATACCTACATAGTCCTTTCACTCTCCAATTTGATGTTCAATCAGTGGATTGCTGAGAAACTAGAAGAAATACGCTATCTTTAAATTGAAACAAAGAATTTTACTTCTATGCATGTAGAAGTAATAATGTGTAGCTGGTGGTTTTAAACAAATATTAAGACTGACCAAGCTACTGACTGCCAACTGATAAAGCTGAAAATAGGTTTACTGAGGAAATAAACCCAATTTCATGTTGTTTGCCTGTGCTGGTTTAATTTGAAACCTACTACAGAAAATTGAAAAATTTCCCCTACAAAATTATTACCCAACTTTAATAAGCTGTCTGCTTGTTAAAGTATGATATTTGATTATTCTTACTTGTTTAGATGCGTGTGACTAGCTAGCATGATATAAGCAGTCCTTCACAGTATTTAAATCATCATTTCACCTTCCAAAGAAATTGTACACAGATGCTTTGTCCAATGCATAGGATAATATTCCCATTCTTTTGTTTAAGATTTGCTGCTTATTTAATTCTAGCATGCTAATATTTTTTATAAGAATATACTATGTGGTTATTTGTGGGAAAAGCTGAAAAAAGAAAAAGATCATAAGTTATTCTATAAATCATCCTAAAAAACAAATTTCATGTCTAAGTAAGAAGAGGAATAGTTCAATTGGGAGATGTAACTTTTAAATTTTTTATTTTCAGGGCGTGCTTATAGAAAAAAGCAGTCTGCTTCACAGAAGCATAAGAAGCTAGAATTACTGACACTGTTAAAAGGGTCAGAAATGATGTTTTGGAAACAATCAAATCTGCAACTCTGGATTAAGGTCAAAACACAAATTATCTCATGGTTTAATTTTTAAGGACTCAAAATTTTGATTGATGGTTGTGTCTGCTTAAATTTCTATGAATATCTTGCTTAAATCGGGAAATTGTTTGCATTTATTCTTGAGCGAACCCTGCTGTATCTAGTAGAAATCATAGCCTGCTGAGCAACTCTATATGAAAGCATGCTTTCTCCATCAGGTTTTCACAGAATGAATGATTTTTTTTTAAAGCAGCGAGAAAGGATGTTATAAGCTTTATTCAGGAAAGCAGACAAGCAGACTACAGGGCTGCTTTCAGTAGGGAAATCTGATACAGAGCACTGTATTTGCTCCTTTGACTTCTTTCAAAAAAAAAAAAAAAATTTGTAGTTCTGAAAGACACTATTCAACATTGTATCTTTTATACATCTACCTATCTTAACATACCAAAGAACAACTTTTGTGGACTCCCTGAACTGTCATGAAATACAAGGAAACCAGGAATTGTGACTTCAGGGGCATACCACCAGGGCTCTCTGTAGTGATGCTGTGAAGCAGCCATGCCTCTTTTTCATAGTTATATTACAAGGCATAGCCAGTGCTTTCAATGACACCATCAAGATCACCCATTTATTTTCATGTTGTCTGTCCCTCTAAACCTTCTATCCATTTCTGTTGTTCCCTTTTCTACTCCCTACCAAGGTTTCACGCAGTTTGGCAAGTCAGGGTATTTTTTGCCATGTGCTTTCTCAGCCAGCAGGTTCTCCCTCTGGAGTTGTAGAGATAATAATTTGTGTTTGCATCAACATGGAGAACTCCACTATGGAGACACCACTCAGCAAATCTTACAGGTACAAAATGTTTTTTAATTAGTCTGCATTTTACACACATACTGCATTATTCCGCGCACCAAAATGGCTCAGTTATGGACAATTATTTTAATGTAGTAACAATGGGTTCATACAGAGACCACTGAGGAAAGAGTACTGGAGAAATGTCAGCTATTATGAAACTAACAAAAACATTATAGTCGTTTTGAGCTTTTGCTCACTAGCTAAAGTTATTTGACAACTTCTATAATAATTAATTGCTGCCATACTAACACTGTCTTGCCCACTGGAAGTGTAGGGTCCTACCCTTTGGCCACAGTAACCCCCTGCAGCACTACAGACTGGGGAAGGAGTGGCTGGAGAGCAGCCTGGCATAGAGGGACCTGGGAGTACTGGTTGATTACAAGCTGAACATGAGTCAGTAGTGTGCCCAGGTGGCATGGAAGGCCAATGGCATCTTGGCTTCTATCACGAACAGTGTGGCCAGCAGGTCTAGGGATGTAATTCTACCCCTGTACTCACCAATGGTGAGGCCTCATCTCAAGTACTGTGTGCATTTCTGGGCCCTGCACTTCAAGAAGGACATTGAGGTGCTGGAGCAGGTCCACAAGAGAGTGATGAGCTGGTGAAGGGACTGGAGGGAAAGTCTTATGAGGAGAGGCTGAGGGAGGTGGTGTTGTTCAGCTTGGAGTAGACACAGGGGGGACCTTATCAACTCTCTACAACTACCTGAAAGGAAGTTGTAGTCAGGTGGGGGTCAGGCTCTTCTCCCAGGCAACTAGTGAGAGGATGAGAGGTGAATCTGCACCAGGGGAGGTTTAGGTTCTATCTTAGGAAACAGTTCTTCACAGAAAGGGTGATTAGACACTGGAATGGACTGCCCAGGGAGGTGTTGGAGTTGCTGTCCCTAGAGGTGTTTAAGGAAAGACTGTATGTGGTGCTTAGTGACATGGTCTGAGAGACCTTACTGTGGCCTTTCAGTACTTAAAGGGCCCTGTCAGAAAGATGGGGACAGACTTTTTATAGGGCCTGTTGTGATAAGACAAGGGGTGATGTTTTTAAACAAAATGAGTGAGATTTAGACTAGAGAGAAGGAAGACATTTTTTACACTGAGGGTTGTGAGATGCTGGCCCAGGTTGCCCAGAAAGGTGGTAGATGCCCCATCCCGGGAACTATTCCAGGTGAGGTTGTCTGGGGCTCTGGGCAACCTGCTCTGGTTTCAGATGTCCCTGATCCCTGCAGGGGGTTGGACTAGATGACCTTGAAGGGTCCTTTCCAAAGCAAACCATTCTGTGATTCTGTGAATTATAAGCTGTACTGCATATAAGCTCATGAAGCCAGGCTGCAGCATTCCATATTCACAGTATAATGCATTGAAATGAGTGGATGTTTTACAGTCAGCTTCAATATTGTAAAAATTTTATCTGAGATGTGTTTTCCAAGGTCACACAAGAAATGCATCTTTGTGCTAAAAACAGAATCCAGATAGCCACTCAATATAATCAGCAGAAACATTTCTGTAGACACTGCTTCTATCAGCATAGCACTAGGTAAGTGTTGAGTATCTCTCACTCACATTTTTAGCCCAGGCTTTGCCTTCCTCTCTGTGACCCCATAAATCCTTTATGGCATTAGTCAAGTGATCTGCACTTCCAAAACCCATCAAATTCTCTTCCTCACGTGTTGTCAAATAAAGAATACACTCAAGAGCCCTGTGCATCTGACTCAACTGAGCATGCTCTGAGAACAGGGCTGGTGTTCACCACAAAGCTCTGATGAAACAAAGCATGTTCACTGTTGAGTGTGTTGACTGTGTGTATATCAATCTCAGACCCTAAACCGCAATAATCTGAAAATAAAGAGTGAATGCATACTAAACACGAGTAACACTCACTGGAAATCACTAAAGAGTATTTGTAACAAAATGCAAGGGATTTCCCATTTCCATTAGAGTTAATATCTGTTCTGTGGCTAAAAAATCCAGGCACTAATGGCCTAAAACTTAACCACTCTCCCATTTTCAATATCGTTCTAATAAAATGAAAAGATTTAAATGGAAGCCATCCACAGTATCAGTGACAGGCTGCCGCTGGTTTTTCAGGATGTGAACTATCAACCACTGGGCATCAGTGCTGAGTGCATGGACAAAATCAAAAAAACTTTTTTCAGTGCTTAACCACAGAGGAAGTATAGCCTTGTCCCTAGTACAACATAATGAACTATAAGGTTGCCAAAGTAGCTTATTGTGTGGAAGCCCTCTGCTACCAGAAGATAAAAACACTGAACTCATTATTTGTATTAGGACCTTTAGGCCCTGTGGCATTATATATGCAAATACACTTGGGCTTACATGTGTATTATGTCAAATCAATGAAATTATCACCATAGAATGAACTGAAATGATAAAGCTTTCCCTTTAATTTGAACAGGATTTGTAATTCTGCACTTCCATGAAAAGCTAATTGAAATGCATTTGTGCTGCTGAAAAGCAGTGATAAATTTATGAAATGCACAAAATAATTTTTAGCTGTCAATATTCTAAAAGTTATAAGCTGTAGATAAATAATTAACCAGCTAGTATGGTTGAAGATGTATGATTTAATTTAAAAGATGAGTGCAAAAGAATGACTACTCAAAATACAAAACAGAAGAGGATGAAGAAATAAAGACAGAACAATTAAAATGTGCCTCTTGAGCAAATTATGAATGCATATACTTAATTCTAAGCATATGACAATTTCTGCAACCTCACCATTCTAATAACTAGCAAAAACTTTTAGCAAGGTCTTTAACAAGGTTTAGCAAGGTGCTAGAGAAGCTATTTAGACAAAACTCTCACTGCATGTTTTGGCAAAATTTCAATCACAGCTTTTTTTCTGTGAACATAGATTTGATATTTTAATGGATGTCTTGTACTGCAAGGAAGAAGGGGAAGAAGAGAGGTAAAATAAAAATAAGTTAAAATACAGTGCACTTTTCACCTGATATAAAGTCCATGTAAAACCACAACACATAGTCCTAAGTAGTCTATTGGTCATAACTAAAAGGCACACTTTTTTCTTATGAAGTATGTTTACCACTATCTATATGAAATTTTATAACAGGAAATCGGATCATAGGACATGTACTGAAGTGTGACAAGTAATTTCAGTTGCCTAGATTAGCAAATACATACCAGTGTTATACCAAAGTTATTTAACTGATAAACATCAAAATATTAAAAATATTAATAGTACATTCTTCCACTGCTATAGCAATATTTTTTCTTCTTTTTTTTTTTTTAATTTTGTTTTTGTTGACATATTTACTCATACCTCTGTATAAAGGGAAAAGAAAACAGAATTAATCTCATTACACAATTATCTGCATTTCTTTACTGTCAGAAAGAGAAAACTAAAAGGAAAAATAGTAAGTGATAAGGTTTTTGCTGAAATAGCTGCTGTGTTAGAAAGTGTAAGAGATCTAATGAAACAATTGCAGCAGAGAGAAGGAAGTTTTGGGGGAGCTTTGGGAAAGCCTGAAACAAATACTTTAAAGCATTTTCAAAATTAGGTGGAAACATTACTTTGCCCCCTGTACATATAATTTGAATAACAGGTGTAGAAATAGAGTACTTACTATGTAGATTACAAAAACTAGTGTGCTGAATTTTCATAATATTCCTGGTTTTATTTCTATTACCTGTATTTCTTGAAATCTGTGCCCATATCAAAGGTATTTTGATGGATTTTTTTACTGAATCTCATGAATGAAATATGGACAACCTTAACCACTGAGGTGATCTTCCAAAATGTAAAATACTTAGGTCAGGTATTTGAGAATGGAGCCTGCCAAAATGGAATTCTTATTTTTTTATTATTTTCACTACATTTGTCTTGTGGCTGAAGTGTATGGGACCACTTATATGAAAAGTTTGGAGGACAACATTTCAAAAAACTTTTTTTCATCATTGAAGACTTACTGTAAAGAATAGTCAATGAAAAGGAAAGGAACCAATGCTTAAATGCATTTCTTATCTCTAGACAAGCAGAGTATTTAAAGGAACAATTCTGGAGATCTATTCCTGAATATCTTTTTTTTTTTTTTAACATAAAAATTCTTCTGGGCTTCATATGGGCTAGAACAGACTGCACAACTATTTCTCATTGCACTAGAAATACTGAAGTCCTCATGTGACTTTTGTTTTGTAGTCCAATGTGAAGAAAAGGGGTATGAGCATAAAGATTACTCAAGGACAGCAGTGAGGCACAGTTAACATATTTTATTTACAGTTTTCTTCTAAAGTAGTGAAGTGTCAAGAGAAGGACGATGAAAAGAACATTAAGTTTGCTTTTCCTTGAATTCAGTGAAAGCAGTCAGCATGTTTAAAGTAAGAGATGTATAGTTATGTTCCTTTCAAGACCTCCAGGGCTGTTTTGCTGCCCAGTGATTACATGAAGGAAAAGGTAGGCCTATATCAAGTCCGACTTAAAATTTCCATTCAAGAACACTGCTAAGTCTTGGGTAGGTAGCTCATCTCCCAGATCCAGAGTTGTATTTCACAACCAGCTGCCCATCCTTAATGGCAGACCAAATTAAAAAAAACCTATCAGTCTCAAAGTTTATATTTGAGGTCCAGATCAAAAAGATGGTGGCTTAGGACCATTTCTATCTTGTTATTAATTTGAAAAATAAATGTATTTCTATATAAACTGACATTCCATTTATGACTACGGGGAGCTGAGCTATACATAAGCTATACATGAGCTATACATAAAGTCAATAAAATTAAGGGAAATGAGAAAATAAGGGTGTTCAAAACACAAGTGAAAGATCATACAAGTGAGCCCTAACGTTATTATTTTAATTTAGTTTTTGTTTGTCTCGAAGTATTGACACCAATGGAATTATCTCGATTATTCATGGTCAAATTACAAAAGTAATAAATGTATTGAGACCACTACACTGAGCTGTTGCCATCTAATGCAGTATACACTAAAAAGAACAGTAATTACACTAACTTGTTAAAAAAGAAAATGTCTACAATTTATAAAGCCTAAATATTTGATGTATCAGGTACAATTAATAATGTATCGTCCTGTAGAGTGTAGCATATGTAGCATAATACAGTGATTTTGTCCATGAATTAAAAAAAGATATGAAATATTCAACACATCTTAATAATTATCAAACCAAAAAACTACAGTCAGGCACAAGGATATATATCTGGAGCATCTACCAGATGGTTGAGTAGTGATTCAGAAAAAGAGTTAGGAGGGCATCCTGAATAATCATCTCTACATGATCTTTGCATGCAGTGTTCCAGTAAAAAGGCCTGGTGTGTTTCTTGGATAAATAGAAGGGGGAATACCTATTAGAAGTAGGAAAGCTATCCTGCCGCCTTTACAGGTAGCATTGAGAGCATTGCTATGAAAATATTATTCCAGGCTTGGGGATCACATTTCAAAAAGATGTGTACACTGGAAAGATCTCAAAGGGATGACACAAAGAAAATAAAAGGAAGGAAAATGAAGCACTTACACATTTTAAATTATTTGGCTTATCAAAATGGAATTTGAGAAGATATACTTCTATAACTTACTGTATGGATATGTTTAAATCTACTCAATAAGGCAACATTTTCTAAATTTACAAAGATAATGTAAAATGTAGTATTTGATTGTTATACTCAGTTTTGTGCAGACTAGAAATAAGAAATCAACAAAAGCAGTTAAAAACATGAACTGATGTGGTAGACATTCACTCTCACCATGACACTTCACATACTTTGCAAGTATGTTGATTCCAGGATTCAGAAAATAACTAGGGAAAAAAAAAAGGGTGTTTTGGGGTAAGAAAAAGGGTTTGGAGTGACAATAGTAGCAAAAAAAGGGTGTTTTGGGGGAAGAAAAGGAGGTTGGGGTGACAACTGGAGCAAGGAAAGGGTGTTTTGGGGGGAGAAAAGGGGGTTGGGGTGACAATAGGAGCAAGAAAAGGGTGTTTTGGGGGGAGAAAAG